>PVJI01017655.1:0-35148 GCA_004026765.1 Micronycteris hirsuta | reverse complement strand
CACACAGTCCTGAGAATCTACACGTTTTGAGCACAGCTCCGTGTGACTCCTGTGTGAGCAAGTGTGGATCATGTCTGTGGGATGGGAATTCTCTAATAGGAATTTGGCAAAGGTGTATCTTAAAAAATTCTAGCTTGCTGATCTCTGAATATTGCTTTCACCTGGTCCTGTCTGCCACCAGACCTAAATCAACATCCCAGTGCCTTGCTATGAGTAATCCTACCTGTTCTGCTTAATCCCATGAATAATCAATCCTATGTAAATTGCTAATGCCCCTGATAAAAACCCTGGCTGAACAAGCTAAGGGGCTTTTTCCTGGGAATGGGAGGAATCAGCCACGTAGCCCTGGTATTACTTTCCCCGCATGTCACGGTATGACACGCACCGAGTCATGGCAACCACGGGTGTCGGCAGGCCCGATCTACCCCGTGTCATTGGGTCACTTAGAAGAGCTCACTTAGGGACTTGAGACAGGCGTTTAATATAATACTTGGACTTAGAAGCAACCACTAATAAGGATTCTCACTTCCATCACATTGGGTTACCTCTCACAAGTTAGTCCAAATGCCAATGCTTTTGAAAAGTATCAGCAAACAGTATTTATGACATTTCTCTTAATCTTAAAAAAGTAAACCTTCTGCCCTGGCTGGTGTGGCTCAGTGGATTGAGCGCGGGCTGGGAACCAAAGGGTCCCGGTTCGATTCCCAGTCAGGGCACATGCCTGGGTTGCAGGCCAGGTCCCTGTGGGGGCCACGTGAGAGGCAACCACACATTGCTGTTTCTCTCCCTCTCTGTCTCCCTCCCTTCCCCTCTCTCTAAAAATAAATAAAAATAAAAATCTTTAAAAAAAAGTAAACCTTCTAATTTAAGGTACTGTTGATACAGTAAAGACAAGTTAATCATAACAATACGATTCGGAGCTGGGATTTGAAGGTACAACTTTTTACATCATTTTTGTAAAAGCATCTCTTGGCCTGGGGCTATGCCTGGGACGTGTATATACACAGTTAGTGTAAAACTACAATATATTTCCCCTAAAGAATTTACATCCAAATATATGCTACAGATCCTCAGGAAGACTTTAAACTATTCTAGAAATGTTACTAAAAATATTGATGATGGCAATTGTTAAGATGAAACATTTCAATTGTTAAGATGAAACTTTGAAGATTGATTTTTCCCCTCCATCATCTGAATGGTCTGGTGTCATACAGAGTTAAAAGAGAAAAAAAAACATAATTCAGAGAAAGTAATGTTACAACTCTGCACAATGAACACATGTACTTTATCAAGAAAGTAAATAATAAAACTTGCAAATTTCTTGAAGCCTTGAAATCAATCATAGGAAAAGGAAAAAAAATGAAGATCTGTGACTTCAATATTTTCCTAACGTGTCTGCCTTTTGAAAATATGACATTATATCATTGCATGTTTACTTTTTATTACAGTTAGAAATGTAGATAGTATAATTAAATATACTTATTATTTATCAATATATATATAATGGTACAGTAGTGTCTGGACAAGAAGTGCTCAGGCAGAATTCTACCCTCAGGAGTTTAAAGTTGGAACTAATGACATGAACTTGGATAAGTCAGTGTTAATTATATGACAATAACTGAAAAGAAGTAGGTACTAAAATACAATCATAAATCCATTTAAAGAGAAGTGGTACATGATGGGAGTTATGAGAAGTTCAGGAGAAAGCTGAGCAGAAGTTTTCAGACAGGGAACAAGTCAGCTCTTTTCTGACCACTATACAAAGATGCTCTGGAAGATGCGGGGCTTCCATGGAGATCAGATGGGGGAAAAACGACAAGAGGGGATCCTGTGAGACCAGAGCCATGGCCCCGCTGGAGTGATGCTGGGAAGGGAGAGGAGGGCGACCAAATGGAGGCCAGATCACAGACTGTGGCTAAAGTTACAGGCGGTCGTGTGCAGAGTTGAAGGTGGGACGGAGAAATTTCAGGACCTAAAATCAAAGCATAGCTTTCCAGGCCAAGAAGAAGTCAATTTCACTCTTATTTTTGAATAAAAAAACTGAATTAGAACAAAAAGAAATAAAAACACTCTGGGAATCTTTCATCAAGACATTCCTATGTGGACAGTTTCTATTCAAAAGCACAAAATTCTATGTGCTGCTGTAAACTAGTGGCAGAACAACAATTAATATATGTTATACAGAAATGATTCTAATAATAAAACAGGAAAATGAAGAGATAAAAATGCCAATTTTGCACCCATTATCCAGGACTTCTACTTGAAAGTGAAGAAGAACAATCAAATTTAGTTAGGATGTAAAAACAAAGCATTGGTTTGTTTGGCGGGAGGGTTGTTTATTTATTGCTCTATTACATGTCTCTCCTGAGTATTTGGTATCAATACTAAACTAACACAACACCCCAACCACCCAGACTACCTCCCATCACCTCAAACCGAACTGTCCCACTTGGGTTTATCTCACTCTTACCCATGTGTTCGGCTTGCAGTGCACCTTTCAGTGAACTGACATTTGGGATTTGAAAACTCATGTCTTCTATTGTATAAAGATTTCTAAAAGAAAAAAAAGGAAAAGAAAATATCAAGTCATATCTATTAGATCCACAGAACAGCAAACAATTTTTCTTGGAACATTTTATTGCTATAATTATCTTTCTGTTGACAGTCTTCTTTCATATATACGCATACACAAACACACACACAAAACCAAGACAGGTCGGCTTTGCTGAGCTGTAGACCGCCCACCACAAAGGCCACAACTGTCCTCTCTTTTTATGTCAAGAGGAGAGACCTGAAGTGGCAACTGGTCTGCATCTTGAGAAAGCAAAACAATAAAACCAGAGGAAGAGAGAGAGAGAGGGAGAGAGAGAGAGAGAATATGAATTCTGACCCTTTGAATTTATTTGTATTCAAATTATGTGCTTTCTTAGGGGGCTTACTACATATATACTTTTCTGAGTTTATGATTAAAAATATAAATCACAGCTGAGAAACAGTCATTGCTCAAATTAAAGATACTTCTATTTTTATTAGATTTCTTAATATTTTAATAAATGGATTGAGCATAGTGTCCCATTTGAAAGAGGCTAAGATTTGTCTGTTTGGATAGACAATGACGTTCCGAGGGAGGGGGTGCCGAAGGGCGGAGGCTGGGGCACAGGTGAGCCGCGGTTTGCTGAGCTCCAGTAGTACTACAACTGCCGAGTCGCTGAATTCAGGAAATATTTGCACTGCCTTTTCCTATTCCTTTTTCTTTTAGTCTTTGATGGATATATAATAATTATATTTTATAAGAATGCCAGTGGTGACGGAAGTGCTTCTCCTAATGCAGAGGCTGTAAAGCTATCAGAAGAGCTTTAAGCAAATGTTATCTGTTTTACAGAAGAAATCAATTACCCGCAGATTGCTTAAACCAGTGACAGGCATGGGAAGGAATAAAATGTGTTAAGTAGAAAAGTTACAGCCATCAACATGTAAGGAATTACATGATATATGAAAGCAATCACTTGTTCAATTTACCTTCAAAACTAAAACAAGTTCTTCTGCATTGGAAATAAACATGAACCTCTCTCTGAAAAGGGAACAATTTCCAACTCAATGGAAAAAGTACTATATAAATTTTAGCTAGCAATAGTGCTATTAGGAGCACACAACCAGGTTTTCAGAGATAAAATATGTGAACTATTTAACATACTTATTTCAAAGTAGGCATCAGTTTGTCTTCATCTTCCTGCAATTCAGCATTATGTAATTTTCCAGATAGGCCAGGAATAAAAGGAGTCTACTGGAAAACACTCCAGACTTTACAGCGTTCCTTATATTTATATCAAACTGCCAAGGGTTTTACTCAATTAAAAATATCTTGAGTATATTTAAGTTTCGATATTCATTATAAGTTGTTGATAACATGTTTTATTATCTATTTTATCAAGAAAAGATTCCGAAGCGGGTCTTCTTTTACTTCTTAAAGAAGAAAATACATGTTTCAACGATGCTCTGACAGTTCTAATGGAGGACATCATGGTTCAAAATGCTCATCAAAGCTATTACTTGCTGCAGTGGAGTTGGCACCTTGCTTGTGAAACAAGATCACCATTTTTAGTTCTTATCAGATCAGTCCTTTAGGAATGTTCGCATTGCATAATTTAATTATTAAAACAAATTAATTCAAATCCCATGTAACATAAAAAGTGATTCCTTAATACTGCAAAACAGAAATCCTTTTACCAGATGTGCCATTAGAGAGAGAGAGCGCAGCACACCCGTCATGTTTATGTGAGTGTCACTGTGGGCAGTGGCAGCCATGATGACAGATACCTGCCTAATGAAGAATTATTTTTTTACTTTTTTTTTTAACTTGGAAGTGTTTAGAAGAATTGACTCAGATGATCTTTTAATAGAATCAGGAGTAATATACCAGCTGGTGTATATCATTCTTTTACAATATTCTGAGGGAGAGTTCTCTACAATATAATTTTGGGTGGAATAAAATATGTATATTCAGATTTCATGCAAGTCAGTCCTCCTTAATGGATGAATGTTAATGATACATTTAAAGAACTACACTTTTGAACCATTTTGTAAGTTAAAAATTATAAGAAGAGCCATACTGGTAGTTTTCCTTTTTTTATCCACTCGAACACAGAAAACAATATCATGAAAATTCCCAACTGAAAGACAACACTGCTAATGCTTCTTTCTCTGCAAAATTATCAGGTTGATATAATGGCGATGTCCTACTGATTATTCACCACAGACCTTCCAGCAGAATAATGCATTCTTAAAATGTGAACTTGAAGCTAAAATATTAAATATGCATTTCCTCCTCCTATAGGACATGTTGAAATGCCACATGCTGTTGGTGAGAATGACCCATAAATGTTGGATTTTTCTCCCCCTTGCTCTTCTTTTCCAGAAACAGTTAGTGTGGCGTGCAGTGAACCAAATCAACAATGTGATTCAAGCTGTCTCCATAGCTTCTTGGCAAAAGAAAGGATAAACTATAAAAACTCCCCTCCTACAGCTTTCAGCTCTTGCTTCCCACACTTTAACATCTTCTGTCACCTCTGGCGCTGTTACTGACCCATGCTAAGCTACACTAAAGGATGATAAGTTTGCTGCCTTTGCCCTTGTCCTGAGGGGCTGCACATTATCCTATCAAGTATCAGTAGCCATTTCTGTGGGATATTTGTCACCTCACGAAGGCCTTTGGAACAAATGAAATGGGCAGCGAATTACAAAAATGTCATTCTCTAAAGGAAATAGATGAAGGCTTTTGTTCTCCAGTAATAAATAGATGCCATAGGCTTATAACACTATTTTTATATTAAATTTGACAGGGTTACTATTTCTAGTTCATTAAGGGAACAGCTTGAAAACTATTTCTTTCCGTACTTTTAAAAATAATGTTGCTCCCCTCTTTTCTTCCCAGTAATAAATATAAACAACATTTGAGAATAGATCCTGGAAACCACAGGTCATGATTAATTTCAAGTTACTTTTGCTAATGATTATTTTAAGAATGCACAAAAATCATTTTAGGGAGGGGTATTGAGATTATAAATGGATTATGTGAGAGGTACCTATGAATGGATTTTAAAAGTCTGATTTATACCTATTCCTCCTTTCTTTATAAATCACAAATACATTACTTCCTTTTCTCACTTTTCTTACACATTATAGTTTTACAGGGCACCATGATAAATATTCCATGGACAGAGGTCAAGCAAAGGATAATAACTCAATTCCTTAAACGAAAGCTTCAAAGTAAATCCTCTGTGTTTAACAGCAGAATACAGGGGTCACGATGACAATGTCCCAGGCTCGAGCATAAAATGTGTGTTAATACCTTTGAGCCTCAGTACATTTGTTAAATGGGTATACTTGGACTGACATACTTAGATGTTCTTTGAAGTGGAGCTTGAGCAAGAGAAATAATACATGATAATAAATAGCACCACATGCTTTGAGATAGACTTGGATTGCATGGTGTATCAGGTTGAGCGGAGCATTTTCATGGTAGTTAACTATATTTCTAACATAATAGGTATACTTCTTCTCTAGGTTGACCTACCTAATAATTTTAGAATTGAGCTACCTTTTGCTTACTAAGGTTATTATGTTAAACAAAATTTGTAAGATAGGTAGTGAAAATAATCCGTGGAAATTTTTATTTGACCCATTAGAATATTGATGAAGATTATTAACAGTTGTGATATACTCTTTGTGAAAATGATTTAACAGGGAATTGTAACTGTATTTATCTTCAGATTTTTTTGATTCTATGTTCCAAATCATGACTCTTGCATAGATACAGTCTGTTGCATACCTTAAGGTTAGTCAATACATGTTAATATTTTGACAGAATTGATTAGGAAAAACAGTACAAATAAAAGAAGTACAAACTAGGTAGAACAACTCTAATTTTCAATAGGTCGAAGTCACCAGTTCTTAAAGGCAAATTATTTTTAAAATTTCAGCTGTATCTAATGCATCTTCAGTGGACATCTGCCTTATTTTATGTTTTTAATTTCTCTTTGCTTCTCAATGTAATACATGCCTGGCTTTGTGAACTCCGTGACTGCGTGAGCTTTGTTAAAGCTCTATGGGAGCCAAAGGTCCTTCAACAAACACCTAAGTAGGTCTGTCCACATCTCTCCACTTAGCACACGTCTTGATGCTCAGAGACTCAGTTTCCTCATTCAGAAAGACAGAAGCACCAACAGTACCTCCTTCAAACACTTGGTATTTTGAAAGCACTTAAATTTTTTGAAAAGTTTTCTTAAGCTATTTGTCATAGTATGTTCCCTTCCAAGTCAGAGAATTTTAGTGGGTGTGTTTCCTAACAACATCTAAATAATGTGAAAAGCAAAATATGTTATCCTTTGAATTTGCTGACATTTCAAAGATATATTGAATAATATTTAAACTAGCATTCTATTTCTAAAATGCTTAATTTTCTTGATAAAAAGTATGGTATACACTTATTGTGTCACTTCATATTTATACACCTATACATGTAAGTGACAGTAAGTGTGCTTTAAAATCATGCGTACTGAAATGGATCTAGGTGATCTTTTTCCTATAAATGATTTTCTAAAAAGATGGGACTAATTGGTTTTTATAAAATATGGGAACAGTTTTGACTAAGACACTCAAAGGTTAGTAAGATACTCTAAACATAGCAATTTAAATGTCTTTTTTATAACACCATTAATGTGATTTTTCTTAAGAACACAATAACACCACATTGAATCATTCCTGCAGAATAATCATGGAAGCTGATTTTCATTGCCATTTTAATTTTCAGATGACAATATTAAAGTAGATCACAAACTTGGGCTGTTAACAACATCTAGTAAAATGAAATGTAATTTGAACTGATAATGCAAAACTTTAAAGGGAGGTAAACCACTGTATTTAAATGGCTCAGCTTTTATGGATACAAGTTGGCGCAAGTGACTAATAATTTTAAAGTTTACTTTCCAAATTTAACTTTGAGCTGTCACATCGCGACTATAGCTGGTTAAAAACTGCTTTGCAAAATCAGGCATGATGTGTATTATATATACATTTAATATAAAAAGAATTCTTCAAATCATAATATATTAATTAGCTACATGATACAGCAGGCCACGATCAGATTACTTATTGAACTAATTTAATTTGCACAGTGGCAGCTGATTTAAAGGAAGCATTCTCTTTCAAGCTTTTTTAAAGAAATTGTTCAGTAAAAACTATTAGTTTGGCATTTGAAAATATTTTTCCCCCTCCTATTCTCTCTTTCAGAAGGACAGTTAGTAATATGTCTACCTTTGATGGATAGAGATAGAAATATATATATGTACATGTGTATATATATATACATATAGATAAATACACATGAATATGTGCATATATATACATATAGATAAATATATATATGAATAAACTAGATGAAAACCCACTGGAAGAAGAAGATGAATTCTAGTTTCCAAGATCAGCATCAGATTTTCATCCCTTTATGCCCTTTTCAAGATCCTTTAAAATAAATGTAAGATCTATGCATTAGAGCGAGAAAGAGCGAGATACACAAAGTATGTTTCTGAGATATAGTCAGAACAAATGGAAACTGCCACAGGCCTGCATGCTTGTATTCTGGAAAAGCAAATATCTTGCTTGTTCCTAAGAAGTAGAATATCAGGGAGAGAACAAAGAAATAAAGAACCTTGATTCAAATAAAGTGAATCTTAAACACTGTATTATGCAGAAAGACATGATGCAAAAATTTACATATATGATTACCAACATATTTTGAAAGTGATATAAAAATGTCAATTAAGAGCCTAGTTGAAAAGAGCAAGTGACCCAACTGGGTTAATATTAATTGATAAGGAATAAAACTTTGTCACACAGCAGAGCTCCAAGCTTGTGGAAAATAAATCTATTCCAAAATTGTTGCAGATATACTTTATAAGACATTCTAATTAAATAATGACATCCACAGTCCAAATATACCAATGGGTTCAGCAGTGGAAGTAAACAATAAAAATGATGGAAGGAAACAGGGAAAACTCTGCTTTATTAAAATTTAGTTCCCATTTACCTATGGTAAAATATGTTCCAATTTAACTAGCTTTATAGTCCTTACCAATCTGTGACCATCTGCTATTAGTATAGATCTCATATTCTAATCGAAAATTACTGAGGGATAAACAAATGTATTGATCACTTAATCAAAGAGACATTTGCCAAGTTCGAACACACCTGTCCATGTAAGATGCACCTTGCATAGTTTTCAAATGATGGAAATTGGTGATCATACAGATGAAACTTGGATAAAAATTTCTGTTACTATAGATTTACTGAATATCTATTTTGTGTCAGGCACTATTTAAAGCACACAAGTAAATGCTATGTGTTGAATGCTCTTCTTGAACCAGAAATTTACCTAGAAACAGTTTCTGAACTACGGGACCCCCAAAGATAAGCTTAGCCTGACGTAGAAAGACACTGGTAACCGAAACCACAAACACCTTCTAATAGGAGCATTTATACATTTTTTCACAGACAAAATATTCTGGAATTAAATAAACAAACAAAAGCTTGACATTCAGAAATATAGATAGAATAATGATTACTGAGTTATCTGATGATGGGTTTTTTTTTCCCTTGTTGGAGTTACTATTTCAAATTCATACTTTGATATTAGGATACAGAAACTATTCAGAATAAAATAAAATGAATAAAGTAATGATACACAGTTGGTAATATGAATGTAAACAAGATACAGACTAATTTTCTCATGTGTCTTGTAAAATAAACTGACTTTATTTAAAATTTCAAAAAATATATTTCAGAATGTTTTGGAAAGTGGCAAACTCCTTAAAATGATCATATAGCCATACAAAATGGCAGCTCTTATCTGCAAATTTTAATTTAAGGTAGGGCATTTTGTCAACCTCATATATATTTTAGATATTTACTGATTTAAGATGGTGGTGTTTTCTAAATTTTTTTGAGAGTGCACAGGTCTTATTTTTGTTTTTTGTTATTTCATATGTATTCATAGGTCAATCATATCTGAAGACAATTATTTCCCCTTCACCTCATGAGATGTAGAGGAAAATGATATATTAAAAGCAGGGAAGCAAAGCAGGAAAAAGAAAGTAAATATATATGTATTATGAATAAAGGAGAGTTTGAAACTATAAACCATACGCTAAATAAGTGTTCATAAATCAAGATCTTGGTTAGCCTACCCACTTCTCATTTTTCTTTCCTTTTTCTTATTTATTTTAGTGTCAAAATGATTATGTACAATCCCCACTCATTTATATCTTTTTATTTTCTACTTTGAACCCAATTGGCCATTTACCGTACATTAAAATTTTGCATTCTACATTTGTAGGCAAACTTTTCATTTCTCTCAAGTCTGAAACTTCACACACGCTCCCATCTCCCCAATTAACTTGAAATAGAAATAGAAAAATATAAATAATAATACTTCTCAAAAGGAATTACTAAAGGAAACTGAGGAATAACTGGATTTTTTAAAACGGTAACCTACAATTACCTACCTTTTCCCTTTTAAAGGAAAACTCACAAATATTTTCTATGTTTTCTAGCTTCATGAAGGCATTTGATAAACTAAAAAGAAATGAGCTCATGAATGGTGTTAAAAAGAACACAATGATTTTGCTGAAAGTACAGTAGTAGCTCTGGGACCTTTCCCAATAGCCACGAGCAGAGAGGAACACGGAACATGCTATTAGCCCTGTCGAGGCTCATATAAGACAATCCAGGAGGCACAAAACTTTAGACACCAAACTGTTTTCACCTGGGTATCTGAAATGGTTGGAACGGCCATGCCACTGTGAGTTCCCACTATCTGAGAAGCTTATTTCATCAGCGTGGGTTTTAAGTAGTGCCTGACATAAAACAAATGCCCAATAAATCTCTGATAAGAGAAATGTTGGTCTGAGCTTTGCCTATGCAGTAATCAAGTCCTAATTCTGCAGCCAAACATTTTGCTTGGCATCGAACATTTCAGTCACCACCTTCACCAACCACAGTGCCCAGAGCAGTCAGAGCCCTGTGTGCACTTCAAGAGGTTTGTCAACAAACTAGAACTCTGAGACTCCTGAAGAATGCTGTTTTTCTTCATTAGTCCAGCTTTTTAACTATCAGCAAAAAAAAAAGGCCTACTTAATTAACTAATTCAGAAAAAATAAAGATGAAAGCAAAGCAAACATAAAATAAAGAGAACATATGGCTTTTTACATGATATATTCCAATATCTGTCTTCACTTACTCATCTTTCTGCCAGATTTATATATTTTTCCATTTATACATAAGGAATTGAGGGTTTTTAAGTGTTTTTCCTTGTCCTTAATATATGCAATGATGTTTGGGATTCTCAGAGACACCTAATTTTTCTTTAAAAAGAAATTTATCAGAAGGAATTTTGTTCTCAAAAATCATTGTGAATTTAGAATCACCTTTTGCTTTCCCACCACTAGATCACCTACTGCTGTTTGGTTAGTTTTGGGGGGAGAAACTTTCCATTCTACTGCAAATTTCTCTGTTCCCATGTTTTCCCAACCATTCTGAGGTGGGGTGAGAGGGGGACCACTAATGTTAATGCTAACGTTAAAGTTCAAACAAGAAATTTAAAATTCTCCCTAATATTAAGAACACTGAGATTAGCCCTGGCTGGTGTGGTTCAGTGGATTGAGTGCCGGCCTGCGAACCAAAAGGTTGCTGGTTCAATTCCCAGTCAGGGCACATGTCTGGGTAGCGGGCCAGGTCCCCAGTAGGGGGCATAAAAGAGGCAACCACACATTGATGTTTCTCTCCCTTTCTCCCTCCCTTCCCTCTCTCTAAAAATAAATGAAAATCTTAAAAAAAAAAAAAAAAAAGAACACTGAGATTGAATACAGTCATCTTCTTCCCCCTCCTCCGTCTTTCCCTCCCTCGTTCCCGCCCCCATACATTCTACTTTTCAAGTTCAGAGGCAATTTTTTAAAAATCTCAGTCCATCAACTATTACTTCATAGTTTATTACATAAACTACTGTTTTTTCAATATCTGTTTACCCATAAGGTAATTACAGAAAATGCTGGTAGAATAAGAAGAAATGCATGTTTTTATTATTATTGAGAGTGAAAGAACTTATAAGAAACTCCTGAAGCAAATGGGTTAGCCTTTTTGCATCCCTAAAGATGAGCAGCTAGCAGTTCTGCCCACTAATGAGCTACTTTTGACCTGACTAAAACCATTTCAGGACCCCTCTAGTGTCTACTCATTCGCAAAGGCCTTCCCCACCCCCATACCATTTCCATCCAATGGGCTGTCTGCCTGATCTGCATGCAATATTGTTCGCCAGCATGAACGATTTACAATGGGCACTTTATTTCTGTAATTTAAAAGGAAAAAGAGAGAGAAACAACTGCTGATGCAAAATATCACTTCTTCCTTTCTAATGGATGAGTAATAACCAAGAAATTTCTGAAAAGCTGTCCAGGGTGCCTGTCAGTGCTGGCAAAATTTCTGACCCAGAGAAATATATTCGCAAACAGCCCCTGTGATTATGAGTTACAGGCCCTTTGGAGAAAGCTGCTCAGAGAAGCAGCAGAGAAATTATAAAACTAGTCTAAATACTTGGCACATAGAGTTCACCATTCATGCACACATACGGTTTTGCACAGAAGAAAATATATAAAATTATATGTTCTGAATAAATTTAAAACATATATAGAATATACATTATAGAGTACTCTACAATGAAACTGTATTTCAATAGATGCCAAAGGGCTGGAAATCAAGAAATGAATGTAAATTAGATCAGACATTGGCACCTTGCAAATCCATATTCCCATCAGCCCCAATCCTTGTGCTCCAATTTAACTTGATTCTGAAAATCCTCTTTGTGGTCTGATTTGGAACCTATTACCTCTCTTTTGAAAGGAGAACAATGAGGGAGGAGAAAAGGAATATGTGAAGAAAGGTAACAATAATTCACTTGAATTAAGGGATCATTTTGCCTCATGTTCCCTTTCAGTCCCTCCTGCCCTCACATAGATCTTGGCATTGGTTTCTGTTCTGGTGCCAATTTAGTAAAGGCAATGGGCATTGCGCTAGAGTGGAGAGGAGCAGCATAATGTCTTCAAATGGAAACTGTTTGTCAAACAGAAGCTAACTGAGCAAATGAGGAAACTAGGGGTTAAAACAACTGTGATGATGCAAATCAGAGCTTTGTTCTACCAGGGATTTCTCTTAACAAGGGCTCTTGGCAGCAGGCGCCTATGACTATGACGGGTCCCTTGGGAAAACGCTGCAAGGTGGGCACAACTTTCCTCTAGGCTTTCCCTCAGAGTGCTGCTCACTCTGCAGAGTGCGGAAAGTTTGCCTCCAATAAGTGAGGAGCAGTACACTTAACAACGTATGTGGGATGCACACGATATTGTTTCCATGGACTTGAAACAAAAATAATTAATGCAGTGTTTATCCACTACCCACACACAGAGTAAATTTCTTGGATAAAAATTGGTTAAAGCAGCAATTTGACATTCCATGGAAGAACTATCTGGTTGGTTGACTGCGATTTCATCTATGAATCAGCAGTTTGGGCTCCGTCATAAACACAGAGATTAATTTCATGATGTTATCCGAGTCTGTTTGTTTTTTGTTTACAACTCAAGCAAATGTCCAAGTGTGATGGGGGGCAGTGTAACATACTAATAATTTTGCCTAGTAAGCAAATCATTTAATATGAATGGAACAAATCACATAAATAGTAACTTAGGTTATATTTAGAGTCTTCAGAGCTCTCTACAGGTATTGTCATTTGATTCTCACGATAACCTGTGAAGTAGAGAAAGGAGATATTTTTAGTTTCACAGTTGAGGAAACTGAGGCCAAGGAGGTTATTCTACTCAAGGTAACATTTAACCAGCACTTTAATTCAGGATATCTGACTCCAACTCGAGGGCTAATTTCAACTCACTGGGCTAGGGAAATATGTTAAATTTAGAAAAGTGCTTTTATGGCTGGTCAAGGTTGCTGCTTTTGGTTCAGAAGAGCAAAAGGGGATGAAATTCACCCTCACCATTCAGAATCTGCTGTAGAAAGCAATGTGTTTGTGGGCACTGATACAGTACATATACATGGAAGTGTGTATATGCAAGTGTGCACATTTGCACTCTGTGTGTGACCTTGCCCTACAGATGCTGATCAGTACTCACATGGCTTGTGTAGTTGAAATGCACTGCTAAATCTGGCCTTAGTAAATTTTTACATGTTCTACAACCTTAAAGGTTCTTCTTGGCTGCCACTGTCACCTGATTATCCTTTAAGAAGCTAACAAATAGAAAGGGAGAATAGAAAGCTGTTGGTCACCGTAGCAAATAACCCCAGCAACACTCATTTTCAGTGTGCCCTGGATAAGGGACGATGTTCGGTGTCTATTACATCTGAAGCTAAACTCTGGATTCTTCATTTTCAATTTGAAAAGGAAGGTGGGACCATTTCTTTATTCAATGTGTTTATGAATGTACTATTCTCATTTTTAAAAATTCCAAAATATTCAACCTCCTTTTTTATGGTACAGATCTTATATGTCATTCTGAACATATTATGGAACTCAGAGTAAAAATTTAGTTTGCTGTACACTAATAACTTTTTCCTAGTAGTTCAGCCTAAAGTCAGGAAATTGACTCCATGTATGTGTGCCCAGGAGCACATGAAAAGGAGCAATACATGTACACAACAGAAATAAAGGTAAAAAATAAAAATGCCACAAAACATGGCTAGTTTCATAGGCTTGGTTTTTAATTTCTGCCATTTTTTTCACCCCAAGAGTTAAACAAAGAACAAACTAACAGCAAGAGATTAATGCAAAAAAAGGTGGCTCTTCCCCAAACATTCTGCCTTTTTTATACCACTGTCTGGAAAATAAATGGAGGTTTCTGAAACTAGCAGTGCTTTTGCATTTTTCTTCATTAGGAAGTGTATTTGTAAAACAAGCTCCAAATTTTTGCCATTCATGATTCCTGGTCACAGGGTGATAGTTGCCAGTGACACAATCTTCAATGTATATGAGCCAAAGGATCATTTCTCATCCAGGGCTCACGACATACATAGTTGAGACGCAGCTGAAGCCACCCCTCCTGTACTCTCCACTTCAACAACAGCAGCTCATTATCAGAAGCACGTTGCAAAGGGCGGGGCAAGCACAAAAATCAATCTGATTGCCTGCATAGCTCTGCAAAATCATTCCAGGGGAGAAAAAAAAGAAACGTCGGAGAGGAAAGAGAAAAAGGGCTGGGCGGGTGGAAAAGAGCAGGAATGAGGACACAAGCCCTCACGGGCCCATAAGGACTGAAGTTTAATGGCTGAGTGCTTGTTTTGAACTGTGACCTGAGGTTTGGCTGGGCACTAACAGTGGCATGCCTCATCAGCCACTGTCATAGCCACCCCAGGGTATACCTCCAGCAGGGAGTCAACTCCATATCCTGAATTCTCAACTACCAGCTACCCACTGCCTCCTCTGCATGCACTGCTGAGACCCTGCCGAGAAATCAGCATGCAACCCAAGGAAGCATCCTTTCCTCTGGAATAAAAATTAATATTACTTGTCATATTTCATGTCTGAGCTCTTTTCATGCTTTATCCTCTGGTAATGAGGGCTAAATTACCAATATTAGTAGATTTTCATGGCTAGCACAGAAAGAGCTGTTACCAGAATAAATGTTTGCCTTGCTTCTGTTGGACACAGGCTCTGCTAATGCAGCTTTGCTAATTATTTCTAAATAGGCAATAATCTGCATCCCCTAGTGCTGGATAGTGGATTGGCCACGTACCTGCTATTTCCCTTATTTACATGTTTTACAACTTTATCAACTACACTAATTACACTCTGAGCACTGTTTAAAATTTTCTGTTAATAGAGATACAATGATGCACCAGAGGATGTGTATTTATGCCATAATTACGCCTCTGTTCCTACGATGCAGTCTCCAATTAGCTGTCTACGGTGGCACAAGCAGCTGCCTGATATTCTAAAGCAGTGAAACATCTGCACGGCGGATGATACGCTCACATGGATTTTTTTTTAAGCCTAGAAATTTACACCCAAGGGAGTGCAGACAAATAGGAGCCTGTCATGTGTAGGGATGATTAGAAATCCTCACCATGGCAACATTGGAGCAGCCATGTCACAGAGTGAGGGGACACATGTCTAGATGAAGGCGCTAAAAACATTTGCCATTTTTTTCTAGCTTCAGTCTTCCAAACTTCCCTCCCTCCCCCTTTCTCTTTCCCATATCCTTCTCTTTGCATCTAAAGCCAACCAAAACAGCAGGTGAAAAGGCCAAAGTCTGCAGCCATGCAAGGCATGTGACACATGGGATTTAGTGTTAGGAAAAACAGTGTGCGATCAGAAATGTTAGACCCAGAAAATGTGCAGGGCGAGGAAAGGGTTTGTGTGTGTGTGTTTTGTTTGAAAAATATTATAATAATAATTATTTTTTAATGGTGGGTTGTGTTAAGAGCAAGAGGCGAGATAGGAAATAAGTATTAGACCGAATAAAACAGTTGAGGCACCTTATTCAAAAGATGACACCTAATTTGAAATTTCCTTTTAACCCTCATTAACAGTTACAATTTCTGCATGAACAGTTGGCTAGCACACATTAGTGAGAGTAGGGTAAGGCACACAAATGTCTTTTAGTCTGATATTGAATATTTTTCTTAATGGCTGTTTCTTTGATAAGCCTGCATGTATAAAGACAGTGCATGGATGTATTTAACTATACTTAAAAAGGGCATTAAACCAAATAGGTAAAAACAGAGGAAAGAAAAAAAACGAATCATTATATATCCTAGTTTTATTGACTGGTTCACTCTATTTTCACTTTGGTAAGAAATAAAACTATGCTTTGCCTGTACTTTGATCACAAGACTTCAAAGATGCATCTCATGGCAGTCATTGTTTTGCTCTATTATATTGCCTTTATTCTTATACAAGAACACTGAAATTTAAGTTATTAATCTAAAATTGGTTTTCCAAATAATAATCTTATCAGATGGTCATGGCAACACTTCACAATTAACAACAAAGACATGTGTAAAGGTGTTTAGCAAAGAGCTGAGAGGTGAATGGGGCTACTACTAGTGAAATAATTAGAGGGAAAATACTTTAACATGAAGAATAATTATAGGTAGGAGCAAAAGTGTAACATATGTGCTAAATTATAAGAGTACCATACGCAATGTAAATTGCATCAAGGATCAAGCCTAACCAGTTGAAACCAGTGCTTGTTCTGTGACTGCAGTGTCCGGGGAAGGCTCTTGGTCACACACACTTATGTCACTTCACCCCACTTTAGGTGCTACCTTAGAATTTGCGAGATGTCAGGGTAAGGTCCAGATTATTCTCTCCTAACTGGACATCTCTTGGGATTAAATCCTGGGTGTACACTTTTAAAAACTCTTTAATTCATTCTCTGGAGAAAGAATACAATATTAGGAAATGCATTAGTTATTAAAGTCAAATATATATTTTTGTTAATGAACTAAATATTTACATATATGCATAATAAACATATGCATATGTCTGCATACACACATAAAGACTGGCAATGCTCTCAAAATAATTACATAATACTATATATTCATGGTTAAAAAAAAACCCTCAAAGTTGGAATTGTGTGATTTAGAAGCAGGGTTTTATAATTCCTCAATACATTTAAAATAACTTCATGAAATTCTATTCAAATTTTTAAAGCAAAGATCGTTTGAGTCAACAGACTATATTAGCATTGTCTTGGGTTAATGGCAGATAAGTCTTCTAAGCCCAATTCTTCTACTTTCCCTACATCCTGGTACCATTGGGCACATGAGGATCAATGTTTCAGCCTGCCCCTCCCCCTCAGGATCTTGGCTTTTATCAGACATTGGCACTGAGGCGCCCTACAATGTTTACCAATGAAATCATAGAACGTTCTGTTAACAGGAAAATGCTTCTCCTGTACTTAACATTGTAGGTAATGTGGGAAATAGCTACTCATTCAATTCCAAAGGAGAAACTGAGAGTTGCTTTCATTTTCCCATACCCAGCAAGTGAATTCTGAGGCAGTTGGATGGTGGCCACATAAATAATTCTTGTCATGACTCTGGTCTGTGGGTCTCATTGTCCCTCAGCATACCATATTTCGTACAAGCCTTCTATTAGAGAAGTATGATACTGGAGATCCACCTTCCACCACATCTGTCAGCGCAAGGACAGAGTTTATCTGATAAACAAGTCGTTTTTGGAAACTGCAGATGCTCCCACTGTGAAGTAGTAAATGTGGCCCCGCTCAGATACATAGAACGGGGTTCCGGTCGACTGCACGCAGGCTGATAAGCTCTCCAAGCTCAGAATGCTGTTTGCCCACATACTAATGTTAAACAAAAGAACCGCAGACTGCAGAGAAAGGATGCGGGTCAGACTAGTAAATTGCTTAAACCCTTAGGCAGCCTTCTGGAAAGAAAAGGCATGAAAGAAGCTGATACGAGCTTTTATGCAGAATTGTTCTGTTTATTATCCCTATTAAGGAAATGATGGCAAGTGTCTTGTTAAACTCCATATTCCCAATAAGGCAAGGGGACTGACTCCCTTTTTAAACAAGATGCAATATGCCACTGGTCATCACTTGATAAACCATACATCTCTTCTATATTATTTCTACATTATGAATATAATAAAAAAGACAATAATAAAGCAGTACACGTGGTAACCATAAATGCTGTTAAATTGTGTTCCAGTATCACCCTACTTGATTTGTCACTGGGCAGTCCAAGCTAATAACAATCTGCCATGGGAGAAATACATTTCTTATAAAAATTTCACAGTCTTCCATTAAAACTTTGTTAGTTTAATTGGGATGACTCAATTACAAATGAATTGCTGGGACAGTTTAATAATAAAATCAGAATAAAAATAAGTCATTGTGGCAACATGTAAACTTAACCTGAGCAGAGCAGGGATATAATTTTATTAGTGAAATTCTCCAGTGGATAACATGACAGTCAATCCTGAGTCTCCCCAGTGTTAGGGGTTAGAGCTGGGGGGAGGGAGGGGACGATTCTTGAGTTTGCTAGACTTCTAATACTTCCCCTCAGGTCTGACCCCTTAAGAAACAGCATTTCTCTGAAAGCAGATTTTTCTTCTGCTCAGCCTCCTCTCCTCCTTCCCCTCCCACAGAGACACTCCCATTCTGATTCATGTGTTGGGACAAAGGAAATAAGGGAAGATCTTAAGGCTGAAGGAAAATCTGATGAGAGAACCCTAACAGATGAGAAATCCTTCCTTCCAAATCACAAAGCAAGAAAAGACTGGCAATCAAAGGGCCACTGTACAGCAGAAAGAAATAAAACTACACGATGTAAAGGCAGGAGAAAGAAAAACACACAGCGCAATTGCACTAACAATAAAAAATTAAAAATTACCCTTTGCTTAAAAGTAGTATAACATGTCATCGAGTATGACTTTGACATTCCCCTGCGGCTTTTCTCAACAGGCAACAAATGAAAACAATCTTGAAACTGCTCTGCTAAAGGCTCAGTGCAGGAGGCCTGTCCATACGTTGTCATCAGATAATCTTACCATTACAGTCTTGCGTAAAAGCATTTACGCCTATAGGAGCAACAGGTTTTTAATAGGAAATACTCAAGTCTAGTCCAAATATCTTTAAAATAACAGGCAAAAAATAAAAGATACCATGTACACATGCCCGCTGATATGATTCTTCCGCATTACCATCAAATTTTAAAGAAAATAAAAGTTTAATTGTTCTACCCTTAAGAAACAGAGAAGCTGAGAACTATTTTTAAACAGAGCACTAAAGTAGTAGCAAAGAGAGCCCTGACCTGCAAAAGGGGAGTGGAAATGGGCCCTAGGCTTGCCCAAGGACAAGTGCTCAGGGGCTATGTGGACTTATTATGACCAGGAGAGAGCTCAGCTAACAATAGACATCAAAGGGAAAGCGAGGTTTACAGAAGTAAAAAAAAACAAAAAACAAAAAACATCTGCAGATTAAAACAAAACAAAACCAATCACACAGGAGTGTCTGACATTGTGACATTGCAACTCTAGTGAATGGTCCGTGGAGGGAGCTGTTGACACAGTTCCTGTGTGGAGACAAAATGACACCACGACATCCATCTGTGAAAAAAAGAAGGAAAAGGAGGAAAACTTAACTAAACAACACATTGAAGTGATTTGGCAGAAATAACTTCCCTTTAAGCTACAAATCTGCTCTCCAAGGACATCACCTAACGGAGATGCCTCCTAGGCCCCGGCCCCTCTGTGGGTGGCTCAGAGCCCAGTGTCACAGCTTCTGTCTGTTCAGAGCAGAGGCAGATATTCTTCAAATAAACCCACCACTCCAGAGAGCAAAGCTCTGAGAAAGGCTAGGAGAAAGTGAGTTAACCCCTGCCATGCTGGCCGTATCGACATGGCAAATGCAGACTGTGGGCAGGGCAGCGTTTGGTGAACAGGCTGGCAGGATGCTCTCATCCTGAAGGTTCTTTTCAGACCCCTCAGAAGGGACAGGGCATGTGGAAGGAGTATCGTTTTGGATAATGTCTGACTTCATACTGCATAATTGGGGCATTACTTCAAATAATTTTCATTTCACATGTTTCCCGGTAAAGAAGTTTTGCAGAGTAAGCCTTTCTTTTTCTTTTAATTCCTTGGCAACAGGCATTGGCAGGTTTTGGATGATGAAAGTGGAAGATTATATATGCGGACTGAGGATCCTAGCTGCTCAAGATTTATCTTCAAAGACCAGCACCCACCTACTCTGAAGGGTCCTTCGGGGCACAGGACGACAGGGCCCCTCCTAAGGGGGGCTGTGCAGACAGCAGCGCAGGGTCCTTGGAGCCATGTCCTCAGCGACCTTCCACAGCGGCCCCCCTGAGGAAGGTCTGTGGGAAGTGGCACACTTTCACAGTAGTGATAACATTTGTTGATAGTTTTTTTTTTTTTAATTGCTGGCTTCCTCCTCTCTCCCTTTCATTTCTTTAGACCTTTATTTGTGAGAGGGTAAAAAGCTCAGCTCAACAATGAATACTATGTAACTTGGTAAATTTGAATTATTTTGGATTAATTAATATTTTGGAAGATATAACTTTTTTCCTAATAACACATATTATTTCCTTTTTGGAAACCTACCACAAAGGCTAATATCTGACATTGAGAAATCTTTTGCAAGCACACATATTGAAATGAGAAAGATATTCCTTTACTTTTCAATTGCTGTGAAATTTACCCTCACATTCAGCTTTACCACAAAGCATTTAGGCCTCAGGTCACAAAAATGATATATTTGGTTTTGAGGTGTGAAAGATTCTCATGAATTAACATTTAATAAAAAGAAACAATATAAAAATAAAAATAACAATACCAATACTATACTGTGACCCTAAATATACTTGGAATGGTAATAAAGAGGTACAAATAAAACAGGAAAATTTTTTTCCATGGAATTGTAGTGATAATTTATAAAAGGGTGAGGCCCCTACTTGAGACCTTAAGGATGTCCTTGAATTAAAATGCTCCTTTGACTACAATATAACATTTCTTCTCAAACTTACAATGTCAGACAGAAGTTATTAATAATATCTAGGTTTCAAATACAGAAACCATGATAAGAAGATAATGAGCGTTAAGTAATGCTTTAATTAATTAATTAAGAGGAGCACTTTTTATTCTGTTCATTTTCTTCAGTAGCTTTTGCTTTTTGCAGAGTAACTCCAGGCCTTGAGGTAGTAACTGCCTGAGATTACTCTTCATGGATAACCTAACGCTGGTGCTCAAACACATGTTGTTTGCCTACCTGTTATTCATAAAACATCATTAAGGATTTACATGTCGATACACTACATTTGTTTTTATCTCCTAATAAAGAATCCTTCCAGGTGTGTCTGGCTTTCCTGTGTCTGAACTGCTGAGGTTTTTGTAAAGTATGTTAATTGTCACTCGACATTAGCATTAACTATTGTTCTGGTACTTATTTAAATTCAGCCATACATAAGAACAGATGAGGAAACTTAAAAAATAAGATAATGAAATGAAAACAGAAAAAAATTAAAGGAAGGAAAGTTAGTGATAGGACAATATGGTAATCTTCTGTCAATGAGAACTTATTTTGACACCAAACATATATCTAGAATAGCATCCAAAGGAGCAATGTATTTTAGACTTCAGGCAAGTTTATACATAAATTGTGTTTACCTAAGTTAATACATCATAAAGGTTAAGATGGAGACTTTTGGAATGAGCAACATTTGTATATTTAGTATATCTCCCACTTAGCTGTGTACCCTTTTAATCTACTTGACATTTCTGACCTTCATTTCTTCACGTATAAAATGGTCATGTAAACAGCCTAACCCAGAGGGAGATGTGAGAATCCACTGACTAATACATGTAGCCAAAATTTCATTAATTCAGTTAACTAAGGATTTTGTATTGAACTAAATGTAGACTTTGATTTTACTTAAAACAAGCTAGTATAGATAAACTATGGGGTCAAAAAATCATGCATACGTACTTAAACTTTTTGATTATTTTTGGAACGAAAAGTTTGAAAATTTACCAAAAGGCACCAGAGAGTTATTCGGATATTTGGGCTCTGGCCTTCATTTCCACTCAGAAGAAACTCATGCCCCTCAGCGTGCCCCCCTGCAGACCCGGTGGCTCTGCTTTGCTTTCTGGCAGTGGGGACTGACTGCTAGGCAACAGCCTCCCCCATCTGGCGCCCCGAGTGCGGGCGGGCCTTATTTAGAAATCCGTTGCTTTGGTTTATCCATTTATCAGACAAGTAAGATCCGTTGGGAATAAAAAGGGGCACTGCTGACAACCACTCTCTAACAGATTCTCTCTAGCAAAGAGGGACATGTGGTTCATCTACTGATAGGTATCACTCTATTGGTGACCCATTTGTTTTAATTAATACATGAAATCAATACCTTTTGAAATATTTCCCCCTCACTCACATGCTCACTTCAGAGTGATGTGAAAGTTCTCAAAAAATGACTTTTAGTGAATTTCAAGGACCTACCAAAACTGTTAAATAAATACTACTGTAGGGTATGAGGGGCATCTTTGTAATACAGAGATTAGTCTGCAATAGCATTTTTTAAAAGCAGAGACCTGTAAAAGTTTGTCTATATTAATTTGGTAATATTGATACAATTACTCACAGAAAAGGAGTTTGCTGAATTAAACTAAATAGGAAAACACCTAGCTATTTTTACACAATTTCAAAAGGACATAAAAGTCTGATATTAATACTTATTGATTTTTGCCTTAATTTAAAACTGCAAGCCACTATAGAGTATTGACAAACCTTTTACTTTTATCTCTTTGGTGATATCTCCATTTTCTCTGCCTTGCACAGAGATGCTAAACTGATGCTATGAAATTCTGTTGTGTTAGTTATGATGCAACAACATACCTTCCTGGCCTGGTGAGATGAACAGAATCAACTCATGTGAGCTGCAGGAGCTCTTCTAGGTGGGTACTGGATCATCTTGCCATCAAATGTGACCTGACACGCTCAACAACAGTTGATATATGTGCAGTAGTTACTAAGGCTAAACTCTTGATCAATATGTCAGATTTCAAAAGCGATTGCAACAAAGTAGACTCTGGATTATGAGTTAGCTGAATGCACAAAGGCAATGGAAGGACGAATCAGGCAGGACTGCCTGCATTTTGCATGTCAAAGGACAGAGCTCATGATGCCAGATCTATAAATGCTCCTGGTACTTAGGAAGGCAGTAGTCTGCGCATCATTTGGTAGGCTAAAAATGTTAAACATTACAAGTTAATTAAAAGTAAGAAGAAGAAAGAGGAAAGGAGCATGCGCACACCACACAGAGTTTTGTAAACCCCAGTAATTCTGCCCAGGCCTGTGACTTGCTCAGACCTCACCTAAGCATCCATTAACATGATAATGTGCATTAATCCCGCCAAACACAACTCATCTGTCATCCTCAGTGGCAACCCATCTGTGTGCATGTTGAGGGGGGAAATTCACAGTTTTAGCTGTCGAGGGATTAGCTTCAGAGGAAAGGCTGATTTTCTGTAATTCTCTGCTAGGAAAGCACTCATTTGTTTGCATTTATTGAAACACCTATTTACTCTTCAGCTTCCATCATCTCACCAACATCTTAAGCAAAAGCTAAGCAGAGGACAGATAAAAAGGCAATAAAAACATCTCAGGACAAACAAGCTGAAGCCTAATTTAGTTTTCTCTTAAAGTTTATGATATTATTTATTCTTATTTCGTGGGCTGATCTCAGATATACGTTCTCTCTGGAAAAGAAAAACATATGCATATGTTTATATCTATGTGTTCATTAACAAGCAATGCTCTCCTAAATTCCTTTTATCTAACTGATATAAAATGGGTTAAAAACTAAATGTTTTATTACCATTTGTATGTTCTGGTGGGTGAACAAGGAAAAGAAGATACTGCTTCAGAGAAGGTAAGGATAAAAACAGTGTAATTTTTTTCTCATTGATTATTTAAATACAAGCACAGTGGCTTCTCTCCTTGCCATTAAACCTTACCCAGGGGTTTAATGGCCTGTTCTTTGGACTGTACCTACTTTGGACAAAAGTACAGGTAACTTCCTTCTAATGTAAATCTACAAAAATATAAGAAGCACTGGGAAGAGAAACACCATTAAAATGTTCTGAGGATAAACCAACTATTCCATTCAGTCAATTTAGTGGAAAGAAAAATCAGTCACAAGGCATCATGACTGTCTGGGTGACTTAATCGTTCACTTTTCAATGGGTTATCTTGAAATAATTCAGTAATGACCTTCTGTGTTAAAGAAAAGGTGCAAATAATCATTTAAAAAATAGACATCATGAAGCAACCAGTTTGACTAATTTTTCATCAAAATGCTATGTCATTTAACTAATCTGATCAGCAAATTTATTTTTATAAAATAATGTTATTCCATGTTTGGGCACTGCTAGGCATTTTGTTTTTGTTTTTGTTGTTAACTTTATGAAGACAATAATCTCATTTATTTTTGTTTTCCTAGTCTAGACTGCCCTAAAGTGTGGCCTGTGGGATATTAGAAGATCTTACATGCAAAATTTTCTGTCACATAATACATTTGGTAAAAACTGGGTTAAGTAAAGTTACCAAGTTAATTCATGGCAGGGCTTCTTAGTTAATGGATTTTGTTCATCTGTAAATAGGAAACAAACAAAGCAGTTATTTTACATTGTGCATGTGCGCGAATGCGCGAGACCGGGCAGGTTGCAGAGGGTGTGGACTGGGCCTCCAACCCGTTAACGCAGGCAAAGCACAGAGTAAGCACTTCATCAAAGTTAGCTAATATTGTTAGCATGTATATTTTTTCCAAACATATTTGGCAACGTATCTTTCCCCCAAGTAACATTACTTGGAATTAAATTTGCAGAGCTCACTCTTGAAAACACTACCATAGACTAACACTGCAACACTTCTATTCTTAGAAATATCTGTTGGAAGATTTCTCCAAGTAATAAACCCTCAACGTGAAAAGAGCAGAATGAATTTTTTTAAGTACCTATTAAAGAAAGACAATTAAAGCCAATACATCCGAGGGAAAAGCATCAAACTAGAGAACTTGTTACTTGAGCAACTTTCTTTTGGGTACCTGGCACTGAACATTCCTTACCACCTGTCCATCACACCTGGTAAATTGAACAGATGTTAGAAAGCCAATACAGGGAAGAAAACACTACTATTTAGCTGTTCTTTTCTTTTTTTCTTCCTTTCAAGATGCTACTAGTGGAAATGACATAGAAATCTGTGTACTGCAGCACTTCTGAAAAAGAACATCTACGTAAATAGAGCATGCAGGAGGCATGAAAGAATCTAGCAAGCTCCATTTGGGTCTTTAGACCTAATAGCCCAGACTTGGCCTGCAGATGTGCATGCACGCGCGAGGTGATACTAAATTTGACCGAAGCTGAGCAAACAATCCTAAAGCAAAAATTAGTCCAATGCTGGATACCTAAAGAGTTGGAACTGCAATTTCCAGACAAGAGAGTCACAGAAAACCTACATGGGCACAGAGGAAATATCCTGTTTCATCCTCACTGAGAGACCAGAGCAACATTTTAAAAGAAAGAAATACTTAGAGATTTTTAACGTTTTTTTTTTAAATTTAGGACCTAATAACCAGATTTCAAATTTATTTAAGTCCATTAACAGTAAATTTTGTGAAATAAAACATACTTCACTTCAATCCTTTAAAAATATGTGGGTATTTGCCATCTATCAAAGTCAGTGAAAGATTTAAAACTTGTGTATGTATACAGAACTTCAGTTCCTCCAAAGTGAACTCGGTGCCTTTGCTTGAATATGCAATGGTGCAATCACTAAAATAAATGTACTTGCTGCACTCAATTAAACATTGTATTGTACATGTGTGTTTATTCAATTGTGTGACGATACAGTGATTGAAACACACACGCTTGGCGCATTTGTCTCAATCTGTAGTGCATTTATTTAAATGTGCAATCAATCATAGATCTCTGCTTTTAGTTTTTCCTTTGTATTTTTAGAGAATACTAAATATAAACCATTGTGTGTAGACTTTGACATAAAGAACTGAAATGCACATTAAATAAAACAATATAAAATTGGAAATTTCAGGAAAAGAAATTATGCAACTAATATGTATATACGGGCAACTGCTGTCGAGTCTATTATTTAAGGTCAGAGTTTTATGTTCTGAACTGCTCCTGTTGATAATAGTTTATGTGTATGGTAATATTAAAATATGTTTAATAATAATGAACAAAATGATATAAAAGATATTCAAATTTATATTAAAATATTATTGTTTATATTTATATATAGTTTTATTGAGTCTTGTTCTATATCATTATTTTGAGTATGCTTATTATTGTATTCATAAGACCATTCTATTAACTGAATTTATTGTGACACTCTTCCTCTGTTTATGTCTGTTAATTCTCACTCAGACTATAGTATATTATATTTTTTAAATCTAAAGAGCAGCCTTATCTTTAGTAGGGCTCTACCTGTACTTTTCTATGTGGCCTGAGTTGAGGAAATGTCCCTTTAGAGCAAATTTTCTTGCCTGATGTCCTGGCCTCAGACCCCAAGTCAAGGGTTTCTTTTCTCACAGAACATTTTTCTCTCCATCCAGTGCCAATGTAAAGACAGACTTCCTTGCCCACTTCTGAACTTTCGCACATGCTGTTTTCTTTACCCAGAAAGTATTTTTCTCCTGTGGTTGACCTGGTCACCTCTTCTTATATTTTGTATGTGAACTTCTTTAGAGAAGCTGTCCCTGAAGATACCTCTACTCTTTTTTTCCTTCCTTTATATATTCAATCAATCAATATGCATTGAATGTCCCTAATATTCTAGGCATTGGGAATACAGTGATGAACAGGACAGACACAACCACTATATTCATGGAACTGATAATATAGTAATGTGTCCCTTCCATTCTTTATCTTCTTATTCCATTTCTTACATAGTACATGCTGTGATTTGCAATTTTTCTACTTGCTTACATCTTGTTTGTCTCTCTCTCTCTCTCTCTGTCTCTCTCTCTGCAAGTGTCCTAAGGACCAGCATCATGCCTCTCTTGCTCACCTGTGTTTTCTTCAACACTCAGAAAAGTGACTGGAATATAACAGGTGGTCAAAAACTATCAGACTGATAATTAGTTAAGAGGACAGATTTAGTTTTTTCAATGACCCAAAACAACCACTATTGTCACTGCTTTACAGTTAAAGACATAGAAGCTGAGTGGTACTAATACCAGGTTCAAAGTATGCTGCTGGTCAGTTGAAGGATCAGTTATTACCATGAAATGAGTGTTACTCAAAGTCCACACTCTCCTCCATGGTGTTCCGAATTATTTCGTTTAATACCTGTGAGCAGCAGCAAAGAGTAAAGGGAATAACCTCTGAGGAAAGCCATATCCAAATTTGGAAAAGTTTCTTAAGCCCCTTCATCTATGCAGTGGGAATAATAATAATACCTGGCTCACAGACATACTGTAAACATCAAATAAGATAATACGGATGAAGTGCTTTATAGTCTGAATATTAGTAGTATTTTTGTAGTGATTAGTATTGTTGTTGTAGGAACAAAAATATATAATTGTGAGGCCGGCTGGTGTAGCTCAGTGGATTGAGCGTGGGCTGGGTACCAGAGGGTCCCGGTTCGATTCCCAGTTGGGGCGCATGCCTGGGTTGCAGGCCAGGTCCCCAATGAGGGCCATGTGAGAGGCAACCATACATTGCTCTTTCTCTCTCCCTTCTCTCTCTCTGAAAATGAATAAATAAAATCTTAAAAAATATATATATAATTGTGAGAAGTGTCTTCTGTGTGGAACTTACTTGAATTATACCATTTCAATGAAAAGTGTAGGGGCAATATCTTATACTTTTGTTGTGCCTAGGTTAACATTTACATTGGTGCCGTTCCTCAAATGGCATTGAATACATCTGTGTTGGATGGATGGATAAGTGGAGGATGAAGAAATAAGGAATCCATTTGCTGAAGAAATAATAGATTGCAAAAGGTAAATTGCCTGCTTAAACAACACTTCGAAAATTATTAAGCAAGCACAGTGTCTTAAAGTGTGTTTAAATCCAAGAGTGCCATGCATTTACTGAGTCTACAGAAACTCTCTACGGATCAGAACAGTCCAGAATTACGGACGAGACTCTCTTAACTTTCCTATGGAAGTCAACTACCCAATGCCTATAAAATAGGGTTACCAGTAGAAACAGAAAGAGACAAAGATGATATTTAACAAGGCCATTATCATTACTGAAAGTAGATTTTTAGAAGTGAAGCAGTTTGACATTTTAAATACTATACACACTGGGGTTATAATTACTTTCAGTGATAACTGACATAAACCCCTGACTTAAAATAAAGGGAAAAGGGCCCAAGTTTTAATCATGACTTCTCTCGTACTTCTTTGAAACTTTTAACCTTCCCTAAATCCAAAGCATGGAGAAGTTGAATGAGGTGGTAGAAAACTGAAGAGAAAGGGGAGAGCGCAGTTGGAAGAACATGGCCTCAACAAAGATGATCCGGGGGCTCCAAAGACTGAAGCCTCACCCAGTCTCCAAGGAGCCTGAACCGCTCCCTGCCATTCACGCAACCTCAAATAGGCACGGGACTGCCCTTCTGGTCGTCCAGTGAGGGCTCACTGCGGGCCCCTGCAGGAAAACACATGCCTTCTGCCCCATGAAGGACAGCTACCTGGCCAACAGGCCCAGGCTGTCAGGCCCAGGAGGACCCGTAGAAGGTCACTGGCTGCCTCGCAGGTGGGCAGCCCAGGATAGAAAGTCATGCTTGGCAACTTATTTCCATCAAGACAAGAACTTCTGAGTTGACTCTGAGCTACTTTACTTATGAATCCTGTTTAGCCTCTGGCCCCCATCAATCTTACCCTATCCAGATGTTTACTACTTGGACTACATCCTTTTTGCCTGTTGCTGCCTAGAGCACGCCACACTGATATTCGCACTGCCTGCCTGAAGTGCTTCTGCTCAGGTCCCTGATTACTGGGGTAATTACATCTCCTTAGTTTGCCTGAAACAGTCCCAGTTTGCCCCTATCGTCCCTGTGTGATATCCACAGCAATCCTACCACTCTCGAAAGAGCCCTGATTTGCACCATAAATTAAATGATCATCCTGCTCCATCCTGACTCTAAGCCATCTGCTTTCATATTCATTCAGTAGGGAATGCATCCAGAGCCATGTAGATAAATCAATCACTGCTTCAGCTATCCAGGAAACTTCCAATGATTAAAAAACCAGTAATCTGACTCCTAATGCCGCAGCATTTATCAATAGCTGATATACTATAATGTTCCTTGTTTATTTATTATCCATCTTCCCTAATTGGAATATAATTTCCATAAGGGCAAGAACTTTTTCTGTTTTGTATACTTTTGTATTCCCAGCACATAGAAAGTGATCAATAAGTATTTTTTTCCCCAAATAAATGAATGAAAGGAATCCAAGAATTAAAATAGCAGAATTTGATTGAATCTTACCATGGTCCCAAAACTATACAGAGGCCTTTATATACACCGTAGTTTCCAGTCCTAACAACTCTGTAGCATAGATATTACTTTTCAAGATGAATAAACCAAGGAAGATAATTTGGCCAAGGTCACATGGGCCCAGGATATTCATACAACTGGAGTGCCAGAGTGCTTGGGGAGCCTATTGAAGCTGCAGCTGAATCTCACATCCTGTTTTTTTATTTTTAATTCTTCTGTGGAAACAGAAATAGGCCCACTCTTCTGTTTTGTTTTGTTTTGTTTTGTTTTAGCAGATTTGAGGAAGATCAGGTCTAGGTAGAATTAAGTACTTTCAGATTCTGAAGAGATATATTTTGATTAAAAAAAAAACACCAATAAACTGAAAACTTGTCATGCTTCCAAGTCTGAAGAGTAGTTAATGAAAAAAGCATATGCCTCATTTCAGTATTTCTGTAAGATGGTTAAAATAGCTAACACTAAATCAAGCAGTGTTGACTGCACTCTCACCATCTTGCCAGGAGACAGTAGAGGGAACTGTTAGTACATTCAGCAGAAAGGTGTAAACAGGCTATGGCAAAGGGGAAGGAAAGCAACCAGCTACAGGATGCGTCCCACTTGGATGACTTCTCGTTTAAATGTTACGTTTGTGTTATCATGACCTTCTTTTACCCTGACAACTATTTGTTGTTTGTTCTAAATGATATTTCTGAAATACTGGTTTCGTGTGCTAAAGTATTTAGAATTTCTTTTTTCTTGAGCTTTCTCACTGGAATCTCATTGTCATTCAGATGAAGTTCAGCTACCTGTCCAGGCTCCCATGGATTTCCTCCTCTTCTCTTCTTTTTCTCACCAGTCATTGCTTCCCCTGACCTCTACACCTTCTCACAATCTCAACCATCTGGAACAATTTTCTTATTTTCCTCTGACGAGTGTCATATCTTACTTCAGACTCTTCTTAAAACTCTTTTCTTCTGAGGAGATAATTTCAAGCTTACTTTGATAGATGTGTGAGCATTCTGGTCATGACATCCATCACCTACTGGAAGCCAGGGGTTGATGGCACCAGTTTACTGTCTAGTCAATTAATCCTCTCTTTCTCAATACCTTATGTGATTCCCCCTCCAAAAAGTACCTGATCAAAGAGAACTACCTTTCCAGAGAGAAGAGGAATTCTTTTACTAAAGAGTTTAGGTACCACTATAGTCTACTGTAAGAAGCGTCAAACTTCTCCTTGGATAATTGAGAAAATAACTGTTCTACCTTCTAATGTCAGCAGTATGTGGGGTGAGCTGCATGCAAGCTTTACATGTTTGCTTCTCCTACATGGCTCTTAAAGTATCAGGGACAATATTCCACTGAAATTCTTGTATGTACCACCGGAGACTCTACAGTTACATTGCAGAGATCACTTCAAACAGAGAACCAAGGTCCATTGACATTTTGGTAAAAAACCTAATATCCATAGTGGGACAACCATTAAAATGTTTCCTAAAACTCTGACACCAAAAGATGTAAAGCAGAAGGACCCCGTGCTCACACAAAAGTGAAAAACAATACGCATGTGCTCTGTCTTAGAAATGTATAATGTTCAAGGCTCTGAGAAGTCTTTTCCAAAACAGAGTCTATAGCTACTTTAATTAACGTTTCATAAATTTGTTCAATCAAAGAACTCTTTCTGTTAGTTGACATAGCACACAATGTTATCTAGCAAAAATAACATTCAACAGAACACAGTTTAAAAGATATTAACTAAAAAAAAAAAAGCTAGAAAAGGCCTATGAAATAAATCAAGTTCAGCCCATTGATCTTAACAGGTAAATTTAGACGTAGAGAGGATGTGTAGCAAATTTGTGAAACATCACATATTTTAGTTTCTTTATCCTTGAGCTGACATTTCCCCATGCCAATCAATTTTCCCCTAATCCCTGCTTGAGGAACTTCTCATTGCCCAGCACCCATTACTTTATGTAAAAGTCAGAAACCTCCAAGTTACTTTATTGACATAGCTTAAAATGCATAGTCCTTAGCATGGCCTTCTATGGTTTCAGTGAACCGAACAGGTGGTTTCAGTGAACCGAACAGGTGGTTTCAGTGTCACCTATATGTGCCCAATGTCCTGACCAAAGTGTAGAGCTGCTTTCCCGAAGACATTCAGTGTTCTCCACCTCTGGGGAACCTGCTCATCTTCCCTTACCAAATCCTGCTAATCCTTTGAGGCCCTCTCAATGGTACTTTCTCCATAGGACTTCTAAGGCACCCTCAGCTGCAATTTCATATGCACTTGTTTGCAAACCACAACATGCACATTGGACTTCATTGTGTATTTAAAGATTTGTCTGATAGTCTCCTTAAGGGCAGGGTCTGCATTTGGTTCATCCTAGAGTCCTGTTTCCTAAAGCAGGTTCATAGTAAATATTTGTAGAGTTCATCACATATTCCACAAATAGAATGTAGTGACAGAGTAAGGGCTATGCCCTATCACCTTTGAAGATTGCTGTTGCTCCTAATAAAACCTAGTGAGATCACTGGGAATGTATATGTTGGAATGAGACTGATACGGTACTTGTAGGTTTTCATAGGAACCGTAAAATACCATCAAAATTATCATCTTTGATAACCCTTCAAGATGAGAAATAAAGATGTGTGAAATTACTATATAACTTACATGATGCCATTTTTGGATGGGTGTTATAAAAGCAACAACAGTGGAAATCATTGTTTCTATAAACACGCAATATTCAATTGATGATGACTGTACAGTATGAGGCTTAGAGACAGACATGAATTTAATCCCTCCTTGGGGACATTTTAGTTCTATGACCACCATTAACTCTAACCCTCTGTTTCTTCTTTAGTAAAATGGCAAACAATATTTATTGAGCATTTTCCATGTGTTAAGTTTTGTGTACTTAACCCATTTTTAGTATATATTATGCCATAATTCTCATAACAAGTATATGAGAAAGATAATGCCCCCTTGTTATGTATAAGAAAACAGAGACTCAGAAATTATACAAATAACATAACTAAAGATACACCACTAGCTACTGTGTATCAAAGGCAGGATTCAAACCCAACTTTTCAGAGGTAAAGCAAGTTCTGTTTTCATATTCTCTACCCTAAAAGTAATGGTGAAAATTAAATAAATGCACTTGAAACCCCCTCATATAATATATCTCATACTACATTTGCCTAACAAATATTTTTTCCCTCCCCATGTTCTTTTCTGCTCATGGATTAATGGGAATTGTACCAAAACAATGGAAAGACCTGCGTTTGAGGACGGTTCTTATTACTAAATAAAGATAACAAGACGGTGACTGTTAAAGAGCTTTAGAAAAACCCAAACCTCCATAAGCACAAATTTCTGTTGCTCAATAGAAATTTGGTTTCCCAAAGATATGTGCCATTTTATGTTGAGGATGCTTACCTTTAAGGAACCATACTAAAATTATAAAACTTTTTCTTGACTTTTTTTCTTGGCAATGGGTAAGTTCCTAAAGTCTAAATTTACTTTAGGTAGGTGGCCTCTGACTATGCTCCAGCGAGCTGTGTCTAAGGAACTACTGACACTACTGGGTTGAATGCCACAGAAAATTATTCTGTCTTTCACATGTTGTCACTGACATTCAAATATTTTCTCTAATTTGAACTTGAGCTAGTTGGTCCTTAAGTCCAAATTTGGATATTCACAGAATGCACAAAAATTCAAAGCTCACCACTCTATTTTCTGGTTTGTTTTGTCTTTGGGGTAGCATCTTTTCTACACATACACACACATCCATAAAATGCCAAAAATATGCAGATGTAATGTGAAAAACTCAGCCGATCATCTAAATGTTTAAAAAATATCCAGATGTTGGATTTAATGTAGACAAACCATCTGGCAGATCAGCTTAGTTTTCTACTTTACATCCAGCTGTTGGATGCTATGGAAGGACAGCCTAGGTCTATACTTAAAGATGAGCAGAGAAAATGGTGTCAGACGTACAGGGCTGGTCTTCTAGAAAACACTTCTAATTCTTAGGTTGTTAGCATCATTAATATTTTTGAGGGAGGAAAACAGAAATTTCAGAGAGCAGTGATCTTTATTTGGAACTCTCCACTTGAAAACACGTTTCATGGACAACTCTTTTTCAGATATGTCATTTTAAAATAGTACTGAAATTTGAAGTAATTGACTTATAGCAAAATCTCCAGATTCATATTTGGAGTCAAATCTTTTATAGAATAAAAATGCAAATAAAAAAGAAGAAGAAAACAAATAATTTTTGGCAGAGTGAAAGAGTGCAGCATCATCCAGCACCAAGTTATAGACCAAAAGATGTCCTACAGAATAGGTGTGTCCCTTTGCCGCCATCAGCTTCCTCACCTGTGATGAGGGGCCAAGGTGAGGGCCAGAAGCAGAGGCAGCCCATTAGTCATAAGAACTGAAATTTGTTTTGAATCTACTTTGCAGAAAGGTAAATACCTCTAGGCTTAATAATTACTGCACAAATCACAATTAAAAGAAATGAACAACTCTTTTTTCCCCAGATACTGTATCATTCACATATCATAGTATTACATTTTAAATATTATATTCCTTTAAAAATATAACCATATAGTAAAAGGAAAAACTAACCAATGTGATAAATGCTACTTCCCACCTTAATTTCCATGGGGCAGGTTTTTTTCATAGTGAGAAGTTATAAGTGGTATAATAATGTCCTATAACAAAGACGTAAGAGACAGTGAAAATGAATAGGTACAGCAAATATTATTAACAATGAAGTCTCTACAAAATCATAGTGTACATACCGACTTCTGAAAAATTATTAAAGGATGCCATGAGATAAAGCAGAGAAGAAATAGTGAATGGCAAAAATATCAGACGCTCTGGAAAAAGCAAGGAGAAAAAGATGGGCATGAAAATTTATAGACAGTTTGAGGGTAGGTTTTCAAAGTGGCATGTGACAAAGCCAAGCACAAATCCTCTTACTTATTAACGGGATTTGTCCCTGTACCTGTCACACATTGCTTTGAAAATATCTGCCTCTGTGAAAGGTATACTGCCTCTTTCCATCAGTTTTCGTCTTACGAGACTAATGTATAATCTCTTTAGGTTTGTCTTTTGTATTTCTGTGCATATGACAAATTGTTTTGAATACTCTTCATCCATACGAATAAGAAGGTAGGCACTAAGGGCTTATCACTGCATATTTAAAAATCCCTGAGATACTATTTTCCTCATTGGAAATAATTGTTCTATTAAAATAATCTCTAGATTTATCATTGAAAATTTTCCAGCTAATGCATTCATGCCTAGATGCCATAGGCAATTGTTCCCAACCTTATCAGACATAGTGCCTCCTTTTTATAACAAATATTTTGTAACCCATTTATTATATTGAAATAAATTGTATACATATTGTAACCACTCTAAGTCCATAATCTGAAAAACTCAATACAATGCCCAACTATAAAACAAAGGAGAAATAAAAATAAGTTCTCTATAACAGAAGATTTTTTAAATTACTTTATTGTTGTTCAATTACAGTTGTCTGCATTTTTT
>PVJI01017654.1:0-34950 GCA_004026765.1 Micronycteris hirsuta | reverse complement strand
TCTAGAATGAACCAGGAGGTGGCTGGCGCTGAGAATAGTGCGGCAGGAGTTGGGGGTGGGGTTTGGGTTCCTCAGAGGATGTTGATGTGGAGCAGAGGCCTGAAGGTCAAGAGGGAGGGAGAGTCTAATTTCTGGGGAGAGTATGAGTTCCAGGCAGAGGGAACAGCAAGTGCAAAGGCCCTGAGGCAGGAACACGTCTGGTGTTTTTGAGCAGCAGAGCATGACCGTGTGACCACAGCAGAGTGAAGGAGAGAGACGGGTGTACAGAAAAGGCCCAGAGAAGTGAGGAGACCAGACCACACCGGGCCTCAATGCAGATCTGGGTTTTTCTGAGTGAGATGGGAGGACTTGGGGTGGGGGTGGGGGTACATTAAGCAGAGGAGAGATGTGAGCTGTGTGATCTGATTTATACTTAAAAGAACCCCTCTGACCTTTTTGTTAAGAACAGACTGAAGGGAGGGACAAGCCCAGGGGCAAGTGCAGGCCCCGGCAGACCAGTGAGAAGAGAGTCTGAACAGCAGCTTGGATCAAGGTGGTGTGGCAGGGGCGGTGGAAGTGGTTGAAGCTGGAGCTATTTAAGGGACAACTATCAGTTTTTGGAAAATAGATCGAGAGCGTTATGTGTAAGAAACAAACAGCACGCGCCTCAGGATGGCACCAGAGTTGTTGGTCTGAGCCGCTTGAAGTTTGAGCTGTGGGAGCCTGCCTTGAGTTTGTCTAGAAACTTACCCATCGCCAAAGAATTAGTTTTGTGTTTGAGGAAGTAAAGGCAGGCGTCTTCTCCTGCTCCAGGGTTTATTTAACAAAATTGCAGTGCATTATTTATGCCAGATGGACACTTGTTTCCTCGTGAGGATTCCAAAGTGTCATCTCTAATTTGTGACAACATTGAAAAGGAATATGAGATCTTTTTTTAGCATCTCTAGAATTTTTTCAGCGATTGATTCCTGCAAAACAAACAAACAAACAAAAAAACACCACAACTGTAATGCTAGAGAATCAGCCACAATAATTTGCAAAAGGGGACACAAAAAGGCCAGGAACTGGCTTGCTTGAAAGACTTCCACTTGAATTTGACATAAGACAGATGAAGCGAATCAGGCCGTTATGCAGCAGAAAAAATTGCAATGTCACTTGGAGCGATGAAGGTGTAAAAACGGAGCAGAAACATATGTTCTGCAGATATTCACTGTTGGGCCCATGCCTTTCTCTTGTTGGTGTTATTGATATGAAATCTGATATTATCCCAGGGACAGGGAACAAGGCCAATAACATTCAGACGGCGAGGTCTGCTGCACTTCACAAGTCCCCTTGGTAACCTGACACACGGCTTGTATTGTTCAGGAAGGCGAGAGAAATGGCACCTCTGCTTCTCTGCACGCGGAGAGGGTGGCAGGAGATGCCAGCATTGGCACCATTTGATATGGGCAAGTCTTTAGGACCTTGTGGCAGAGCTTCCCCAAAACAAAAATGAAAACAAAAAACAAACCCCCAGCAGCCAATAAAACCACGCTGAGCTCCGGTGTCCCTCCCACCACGAAGAGATGGCCCTGGTGGTGGTGTGGGTCACACAGGCCACCACTCGCTGCCTCAGGGAGTGTCCAGCAGCATGTCCTGCAGGGTCAGCACCATTGTCCTCTTCCCCAGTGTGACCAGGGACACCACGTGGGGCTACTTGACTTGGGACCTCCTTGATGTTTTTTAAAAATATGTAGATGGCTTTGATCACAACAGTTTAGGTTAACACGCCATTTCTCATACCTGATGGGCAAAGACCCAGAAATCTGGCAGCATCCCATGCTGATGACGTCGTCGGGGAACAGGGCTCCTGGGGGTGAAAGGCTGCTACCCCTTTGGAGGACGTTTGCCAATGTCTCCGAAGCTGACAAATGCACTTACGCTTTGAACCAGCAAATCCCATTCCTGGCAATTTATGTTGTGGATATTTGTGTATAAATACCTCTGATCAAAGTTGCCAATCATACTATTGTTTGTGAGAGCCAAAGGCATGCAACAGCCCAAACGTGCCTCTACAGGAGGCCGGTTAAAACAGAAACAAAAACACAAGCAAACAAGCAGGCAAAAACTATGCAATCTCTCTATACCGGAACATTAGGAACGGTTAAAATAGCTATGTGGGACCATGATATAACTATCATCAAATATATGCAAGATCCTATCAGTGATAAAAAGCCAGGCACACAGCAGTGTATGTAGAACGGTGCTTTTGCACAGGAAAGGAGAGATTATGAGGGTTGTGCATTAGCTTTGCTGTGTTTGCAGGAAGCCGCACTGAAGAATACACGGGAAACTAAGGAAGTGGTTACCTGTGGGGAGTGGACTGCTCCGAGCGGCAGCGAGTTCGTTAAATGCAGGTCCTCTTATGCTCCTGTGGTGTTTAAGCTGCCTGAGTGTAGTGCCTAGAAATAACTGAGGGAGATGGGTTATAAACAGGCCCTTTCTGTTTTGTAGTCAAGAGTAGTTTTAGGACCAAAAATGTACTTGGGGGTGGGCGGTTCTGTGGAGGGCAGGACAGGAGTCAACGCCCTTGTGTGTCTGTAGGTCAGGAAGCAAAGAACGACATGACCGCCCCTCCCAGTGATGCCCACTGGTGGCCCACAGCCTGGTCCAGACAGCCCTGGGATTGCATGGGAATGGCTTGCAGTTGGCACTGGGTCTGACTCTCTGCAGACGTGGTAACAATTCCCCATCAAAAGGCATTGAGTGCTCTTAGGAGGAAGCCGTGCCGATGTTTCAATTGCAGGAGGGAAGCTGCATAGCGCGGGCTGGGTGGCCCGCCCGCATCAGGAGCAGATTCAGATCTGACCCAGACTGGATGTGACGGGAAGGGTGGAGGAGGAAACAGCTTCCTTTTGCTTCCATCCCATTCCATCTTCTTGACCCAAAGATGAGAGGTTTCTATCTCTAAGGCTCCTGCGCTGCAATTCTAAGGTAGAGGGTCAGAAAGGAGTGCAAATATTAAACCACAGACAGCTGCCCCTCTTACCTGAAGTGCTGGAATTTTCCAGTGAATGCTGGAGGGAAGGAGGAGGTCAAGTCAGTAGTTGTGCTCTGCAATTCATCATAGCTAGGTTTCGCTGAACAAAGGCAAACTCCAAACCTGTGATCACAGTTCAGAGGGGAAGTTGAGCAGGTGGGCTTGCCCTGCGGCTTCCCCTCAGCATCCTGCGCTGCAATGGTGGCTTTGGGTATTTATGGCTCTTACTAGACGGTAATTGCCTCAAGGAAGGGCCCTGCGCCTTATTTGTTCCGGAATCCTCTAAGCCCAGCGTGGTGCCAGGCACCTAGGACACTCTGTACTAAGGGCGAGCACGCGTCCTGGTCTGAGTGGGGAAGTCCCAGTGTGGACCTGTTTGCCTTTCTAATTTTTAAAAGCAGCCCCTTTCACTCTTCAAAGTGACCCAGTTTGAACAAGTTATTTTGCCAACCTATCAGTAAGTCATACAACCACGCTCTAGCTAACCTAAACAGCAGAAATTGAAAGGATGTAGAAGCCTTTATCAAGAAGGGGATTTCTTGTTTCCTGCAACTGAGAAGTCAGTCAAGAGTTTGCCCAGAGCAGCCCTGATTTATGTCTGCTAATTACTGTATTTTGCTGTGCAGAATACGCACCGATGTTTTTGTGCACATTGTACATGGAATTATTATGCCTATGGAATGTAATCATTATGCCCATGCATAATGCACATCCTTATGTTTTCCTAAAAAATTTGGGCCAAAAAAAGTGCACATTATATATGGTAAAATACGGTAATGACTGTAATAATTATTAATAGTGTTCCCATGTAGTGCCTCGGTGTCTTAAGTTGAACAGTAAGTTATGTGTCATCTTACATAGTGTCATGTACAGCTAGATTCAGCACCACAGGTCCTCAAGACGTCCTGGGGTTGGCTGACCCTCTGGGGACAAGAGGGCCCCAGTGTCTGTACCCCCACATCTGCTGAGATTCTCAAACAAGGAGTGAGGGGCCTGTGTTCTGGCTGCTTCCACAAAGATCTGGGATGAATTGTTTGGATCACCTTTAGTTGTTCTCATGGGTGATCCAAACTGAGTCATTGGGAGGAATGCAGCTTCGAAGATGCTTGGATCAGATTTAGGTAGAGAGGCAAGAAGCTCACTCCCCAGGGATTATTCTGTGATATTTCCAGATTTTTCTAGGACTGAATAAGGCTCCAGTGCCTCAGCACCTGACAACTTCTATAAACTTTTGCCCTATTACATAAGCATACATCAACTCTAATTATTCTTAAAGTTCCTTCCTGCTCTTAATTTCACGGTTCTATGATGCCTCTTAACAAATGCATATGATTGAAGGTTCTCTGAGGGCTGACTTATATCAATCTTAGAAAAATAACAGTGACATCCCCAGGGGTTAGCACAGATGTCAAGAGGCATCTCTACAGGTGTAGCAAATCAAAATATATATTTATTCAAGAATTTGATGATCAGGAAATTGCTTCTTAGATGAGCTCTCTAGCTACTGACTTCAAGAAAGGATTTGTGAGTATGGTGAAATAAAAATGATACGTTGTAATTTGACATTTTCCATGTAAATGGAAAAGTAGCAGAAAATCTGTCATTTTAGTTAAAAAAAAAAAAAAAGAGTCCATCCACCTGGAAAGAAGGGAACTATATGCTTGTTATAAGTGGTTGAAAAATAGGAATAAAATTCCTGAGGTTTGCTTCTGATACAAGCTGCAGAGACATTCCTGCCTCTGCTAAACCCAAAAACTCAGGTTTATTTGTCCTCACGCTCAGCAAGCTTAGAGGTAGGTGGTTCATGGGTGCTGTGATGCTTCCATGATAACATCAGAAACCTAGGCTTTCTACTCCTGTATCTTTGTTGTAAGCACTGTCCTCCTGGTCTCAAGATGGCTGCCAGAGCTCCAGCCCACAAGACCAAATTTCAGAAGACAGACAAGGGCAAAGGGCATTTGTCTGCTGAGTCAGCTATTTTTAAAAAATTTTCCTGGAAGTTCTACCCAGTAGCTTGTATGTAGTAACCATTGGCTAGAGGTACGATCCCCATGTTGAAAGGGAGCCTGGTAACTGTTTTTGGCAGAGAATGCAGCCTCCTGAAATTAAAAAAAAAGGGTTCAGTTAAAAAGGAAGGAGGAGAGAAGCCATATTGGATTGGCAACATCACTGACACAAGCCTAATCAATCGTGTCTCTGCACATGGTCTTCTCTCCGAGTGGGCAGCTCTTTTGATTTCTCCCTCCTTCTTCCTCTTCTACTTCTTTTTCTAATCTCCTGTCTTCTGCCGAAAGGAAACATGCGGCAGATTCTGTCCTTGTCTTACTTCCCTTATTCTGTCTCCCCTTCCTTGAATGTTTAAGATGGGATCTGGCTTATGGAGATTGGTGATCTTGTCCTCAAGAGACTTGGTGAAACAGTCATCAATATGGCACTTGAAGTATCAGAGATCTGTGACAGAGAATGCTATTGTGATTGAGATCTTTATATTTTTTCAAAATTTCATTTTCTAAAAGTTTTGAGATGTGAGTACTTCATGTATATATTTCATTATATAAATGTGTATTTTTGGTCACCTAGATCGAATCAAATGCCCAAATGAATTGTGCTAATGATTGGGATGCCAATACAGAATCAAAACTAAATATCAAACTTGATGTCCTTAAAAAATACCCCCAAACCTCAGCATTCAGCTCATAATGAATCAAGTATGTGTATTTCCTTTAAAGATTCAACTTTAACACAAGATTATTCCAATAGTCTTGAAAGAGTTCTTGGTCCAGATATATTTCTGAGTCTAGTAGCCCAACTTAAGCCAAATAAATCTTAAAATCTAAGCCACTATTAATTCATAGTATTTTAAAAAATGATGGCATGCCTGATGCTGAGATGCAAATACCATGAGACTCCCACTGTTCAGCCTGCACTCGTCCGCATCTCAAGATGTGTAGACAACCTGGCTGGTTTGGAGACCTGAGCCAGGTAGACCTGATAATGAACCAGCAATGTCACAGTCAGTCAACAGGGCACGTCTACACTCCAACCAGTGGCCAAATGGGAATCTGGGGTGGAGGGGGGTGCCTTTTGGAGAGCAGGGCATGAATCTTAGGATCTGGGCAGCAGAGATCAGACTCTTGGGAAGAGAGTCTGGACATAGTAGTTTCCAGGGGAACATATATGGTGAAGCTTCTTAGGACAACCCATGGCTCATCCCATGAATGATGGAGACTCTAGGGATAGAATTGTTACATCCTAGAATGTTAGGTATTATGTAGAGATGGACAGATGATGGAATGACAGGTGGATGAAGTATGGATAGGTAGATGGAGGGATGGATGGATAAATGAGTAGACAGGTGAGTTCATCTACTCTGTCTTATTGGTTGCTCAGGACATGGGAAGGACTCTGTAAATGCTATTGAATGAATGAACAGCGGTGGTGAGATGGGGGAGACTCAGGCTCTAGAATCAGATGGCCTGGGTTTATCATGTTTTGCTATGTGACCTATGTGACCTATGTGATCACTTGGGTTACTGGACATCTCTGAGCCTCAAGTTTCTCCTCTGTGTAATTAACGATCATCATCATCACCATCAAGATATGAGAATGACCATGGCAATGAGTATAAGTTGCTTAGCAGAATGCCAGGCACATACACGTTCATTCAATAAATGTTACTGTTAGTTTGAACCACAGGGAATGGCCTTTATGCTTATGATAATACTATGATTATTTCTAAGCTTCCTTAAGATGAAGGAAAATTCTACTACTACTACTTTTGATAGCAATAGTAACACAAATTGAGTTATAAATATGGGATAGGAACTCTTCTAAGCACTTCTACTTATTAATTCATGTAATCCTCACCATTAGGCAGGTCTAGTTACTATTCTTATTTTACAAATGAGGAAACTGAGGAATGGAAAGCTGAAGTCACTGGCCCAGCTCCCATGGCCAGGAAGCAGAGGAACTTTGATTCCAACCCCAAAACTTTGGCTCCAGAGTCTGTGTTCTTAGCCACATTGCATGACATGGGAGTGATGGACCCATTTACAGATGAGGAGGCTGAGGCTCAGAGAGATGAAGCCACTTGCCCCTAGTCTCACAGCTTGGAAGAGGAGGAGCTGGCGTCTGACCCTGGCAGGCTGGTTCTAGCGGGTGCTCTCCTAACCCCTGTGTTGCAAAGGGCCCGGTCCTGAAGGATCTTGGCTGATAGTTGTCCATTGGCTCGACTTCATTTGAGTTTAAGATGTTTTGGGGATGGGTAGAGAGAATCAGTAACAATTACTAAGGTCCTCCTATTTGTAGGCATGGCTCAGCTGTCTGGTGAACATCTGTCTGTCCGTTAATTAATTGTGTCACCAAGAGGACAAGAGGACTGTGTGTGTCGGACCCTGGGCGTCTGAAAGGAATAGAAGCTCGTTTCACTTTGTAAGCCTCTGATTCAGTCACTCCTTTAATTCAGGGTGGCCTTGGCCCCAGATTAAATTTTCTGATGTCCGTGCTCATAGCCAGAGGCTGGGGTCCAAATACCACTTCAGAAGTGAAAAGGGGTTGACTTCTGGAATTTTTATCCTCCCTCCTGTTGTCATCTGTCTTTCACCAACTGCTCCACTTAGGGAGTCTCCGAGGTTCTTCTGAAAGAGAAATGAACAAGTGTGTACGCGTGGCCTTGAACTCCAAGGCCCTCTGAGAGCCTCAGTCTGCACCCTCTGCATCGCATGTCACGTGAAAACCCAGCTCTGCAACACAAGGAAGCCACTGCTCTTGTCGCTGAATGGTTCAGAGCCGTGTGGGCACAGGACACTGAATTATTGCTCCCAGTCCCTTCCCTCTGCCCTGTGGCCTCTGGGTGTTCCCCTGGGGAGTGAGCTGAACAGTATCCCCAACCCAGGGACTTTGGTCTTGGCCACGTGACTTGCTTGGCCAATGGGATATTAGTGGATATGACATGAGAAGAAGCTTTAAATATACTTAGCCTGTTGCCCTTTTGGTATGGGCATGAGAAGGTCAGGCTCCAGGCATCCCGTGAGCTCAGGATGGGGGCTCTGACCCGAAGTCTGATGCAAAGATGCCCTAGAAACTGGATGACCTGCAGATCCACAAGTAAGAAACATATAGACTAGCTTTTTGTAACCCGCCAGGATTCTTGGACTATTCATTACAGAGCTCTGTGGGGTTATGTGTCCCTCTCTGAACCAGCCACCCAGGCTGAGTGGGATGAAATAGATTTCCGAACTTAGCCCCTTACAACTCATGCCTGGAACTCAGGGTTAGAATCAGTGCTTTGCAGTGTGGGCTGGGAATCGGTCCCCAGGAAAATAAAAGGAGGACATCATTTTATTAAAAGTCATGGGAATAAAGCCTGGGCAGCAAATGCAACACTTGCCCACTACACTGAGCTCATGTTCACAATTTTAATGCTTTACACTTATAATTTTGTAGCTTTCTTGCATCTCTTCACAGCTTATTATGGGAACAAAAACAGTCTGAGCTTTGCTTTCTGAGGCCGCCGTTAATGATGGATTGTCCAGGTTCTTGTGCAGAACCTATTTTCTCTTGCCTTCTTCTTCTATTTGGTAGAAGACTGAAATGAAAAATATGCATCGCAATGTATACAGCAGCAATTATTTAGCCTCAGTAATTCCCAAATGACACCAAGCAACTCAGTCCCACAGGTCCCTTCCTCCTGTCATTTTACTTGAAATACAGACCTTGAAAGGTATACGCAGCTCTTTTTAACACCAGATCTCCATTGACAGAGCCATTAAAGCACCTGTCCTCCATGACAGTGCTTCCAAATTCTCCTCTCCGTTTCATCATGTGCAAGTTTGGGGGCAGCAATGCTTGATCTTTGAAGTCAGCTGCCATCTCGTTGGTAACAATTCTGTGTTTTTGTTGGGAGGAACTTGAGAACAAGTTTTAATTTGAGAGTAAGTTTATGAGAAGTTGTAGGCTTTTGATGAATTTACAAACAGTATTTTGGGCTTTGGGATGGTGGGTTTATTAGTCAGGATACACAAGGTTTTGCTGCTGTAACAAGCAGCCAGATTTCCTTGGCTGAACACAAAAAAACTCATTCTGCATGTCTCGTGGGACAGTTAGAAGGCATCTGGTCAATGTACTCTCTCAGGGATCTAGATTGACAGAGGCTCTACCACTTTAGGATGCCACCATATAAATATGGCCCCACAGTCACTACAGCAAAGCAAGAGACCATAGTGAGTCATACACCAGCTCTTTAATGGTTCCGCCTGAAAACAACAGGTCACGTCCTCTCAGAGTGCATTGGCCAAGCAAGACCATATGTCCACGTAGAACTTTAAGGGGTGGGAAAGTGTGACCTTTCTGTGGGACTGAAAAGAGGGGAACCTGGCATCCTGGTGAGCCCTGGTGATGTCTACCCTATAGGAGAACTAGTGGTGGGAAGTAAATTGACTTAAAAACATCTTCATTCGTGTGATGGTTTTCTCTTTGACACTTTGGATCTCAGCAAATTATTGACTTTCTGAGTGGATGGATTAAAGAGAAGTATTATTTGAGGTCAGGTGTTTTTTGCACTCAATATCTCTATAATCTTATTTTTGTCTGCATGAAGGCATTAGCATACGTTTTCTGGGCTCTGAGCCAAGAAGAGTCATTTGTCTGTTTTCTCATCCCCATTGTGCCCCGGTCTTTGCCAGGACCAGCTGTCCCAGTCAGAACCCGCTCCAGGGATCCCGAATCCCCCAAGCCTGGTACCCGGTCACCCCTCCTGCTTGCTTGGTGGAACCCACACTGAACAAGTGCCACCGGCAGGGCGAGGCGCCAGGCACAATGCCGCTTGGAGTCTGATAAGGAACACTTGGTGCTGTGCCCAGATCAACATTTCATCACCTTAGAACTGAGACGGGCTTGTGACATTTCGGTCTCCACTGAAACCCGCAGGGGTGCCTTGGTGATTACGGGGCGGGGTTATTGTATGTGGCTCTGCTGGACAGACGCACCCCAACCCCAGGTTCCGAGGGTGAAATAGCAGAGTGAAAGTGTCAGATTTCTGTTGAGGACTAGGAAGCACTCAACTCTAGCCAAGTTTTATCTCCCTCAAAAAGGGAAACAAAGAAAAAGAACCCAGTCCAAATATCCCATCCTCCTCAACATTCCATAAAAACATGAGGGGTGGGGGGAAGAGGCAGTTCAGCTAACAAGTGAGGAACACTTCGCCTCAAATGTCACATTTTTCTATGCATTTCAGGCCAGCAAAGCAGAAGTTCTGTTCACAACCATGGTGTGAACAGGGGCTGTTTCCAGGAGAGAGAGAGAGGCCTCCTAAAACTGGGAAACAGAGGAAAACGCAGCCCATCAATTATTCACCATGCAGTCTAACAGCAACCCAAAATTTAGCCAGACATGGTATGGTGGGCAGTTTCTAAAATAGCACCAGTGACCCCTCCTTGAGCTGGGCTGGACCCAGCCACTCGCCTCTAACAAGTAGAATCTGGCCACAGTGAGGGACGTCACTTCTGAAACCGAGGCAGAGCCGAGGCCGTGACTTTCATCTTGCTCCTACTTTCTCGTGCCCTCTCACCGGCTCGCTCAAAAGAAGCCAGCTCAGATGCAGAGGCCCTACCGAGTAAGGAGGCAGAGAGGCCTCCAGCCAACAGCCAGCAAAGAACTCAGGGAATCCAGTCAATGCCTATGAGGAATGAAGTCCTGCCAACAACACTTGAGTCAGCTGAGAAGCAGATGCCCCGGCCCCAGTGAACCTTCGGATGAAACTGCCGCCCCGGCTGACATGTTGGTTGCAGCCTGTGAGAAGTCGGGGGCCCAGCTAAGGCACCCCCCGATTCCAGGCCCACAGACTATAGTAATAACTGTGTGTTCCTCTAAGCTGCTAAAATTTGGGGTAACTTGGTACATAGCTACAGATAACTACCACATAGGGCTGAACCCGGCGGGCATGGGACTGCGACTACAACAATGATAATGCACGGAATTTTTCTGCTGAAAAGAGCAGCTTTGAAATCCAATGATCCCAGCTTAGACTGAAGTAGCTATTATCAAAAAGGTTTAGGTGTGATGATTTTCTTCAAACGAAGTCTTATTGAAAAATTCCATTTGTTAAACAGACCGAACACAGAAGTACTCTGGCTGAATTCAGGGTGGGGGCTCATTTGAGACCCCTGCCCCATCTTATGCCTGTGAGGACCCTCCTGTCAATCTTAAAGTCTCCATAAGAATCATTGGTCAGCCGGTTAGGGCAGCCCCTCCCCAAGAATGCTCAATGATAGGAAGTGACTTGGAGATACTGCAAGTCTCCCCCCGCCTGCCCTTGCCCCAGCATAGGCGGTGTAAGTCCCCAGAAAAGCAGGGAGGATAGAAGCCTGTGGGGCATCTCAAAGGTACAGGCACGGCTTTCTCCCTTCTTTCAACTGCCCCCACTTTGCTCTCTGCTCTACCCTGAGGTGGACCCTCATCGACATTCAGAGATGCTGCTGCAGTGCAGGCAGGTTTGATCCCACCTGGGAGAAGGGAAGGGTGGAAGCCAAAAGAGAAGGCGTCTCTGATGATGGAATTCCAGGCCAGGGGCAGGCTGGTGGGCTGACGGGCAGCCTCGCCACCCCCGTCAGCCTGGGTGAGGAGGACTCAGGATTCTGCCCCTCCAGCCAGAGATGGACTCAGGGCAAGGGAGCCGAGTCCCCGCTGTGCCTCTCCCTGTGCATGTCAGAGCCCCCTCGTCCTCCAGCCCAGACCTGGAGGTGCACACAATCCCAGCACAATCAGACCTGACAACTGATCTGCTTCTCTGCAGCAGGAGGACGTCCATGTCCCTGTGGGGAGATGGCCGTACCTGCAGCTCATCCCGAATCCTGACTGGTGATCAATGGGCAAATTACAACATGACAAAGTGCAGTGGGAAGCAGGGCGTCCTCACTTCCCAACGACAGAGCAAAAGTACCCAGAGGGACCCTGGAGGTGAGCAGGGATGAGCAGCCATTTCTGAGGTTAGCTAAGGAAGCCGTGCAGACTCCCGGGGCAGACAGCATTTTGGGGCAAAGCTGAAAATACCCTTGGCATGGCTTGGGTACTGGTGGCTTGATTTTTTACAGTATTTCATGCATACAGAAGAGTGTTGTGCAGCAAAGCACTCCACAAGAAATCAACCTTTATGAGCACAGGGGAAGCTTCTCATGTAACCCTCCTTGCCACATTCACCTTCCTCGCTCTGAGGACCACCCCCTGAATGGGGTGCTTACTATGCTAGAGCTTGTCTTTTTTTTTTTTTTTTAATTGCATTTGCATGCACTCCCACCTTCCTGGGGTGTTTTAACCTCTGTGTAGTATTCCCTGCCATTGCCTCCAGCTGGTGGACGTTCAGGCTGGTCTGGTGTTTTTCACTGTCACAGACAAGGCTGCAGCAAAGGTTCTGGAGCCTGGGTCCTTGTGCGGGTTGCCGAGAGCAGCCTCTGACATACACAGCTGGGAGCAAGGGGGCCGCTCCTTCGGGCCAGGCCTGGGCAAACCAAGAAGAGAGAGAAAACAGACGGGGGGGTGGGGGGGGGGTCGGGAGCCCAAGTGGCCAATGGTCAGTTATGGCTTCCATCTAGAACTTCCCGTTTTGCAGGATGCAACGTACGGCCTGACTCTCCACCTCTCTTCCACCAGCTTTTGATAACAGCACCTTGATCTTGCTCTGAGGAATTCCTTTCTACACCGATTGGTGCCACCTCAGTGGAGTTGTGGATCGGGATGGCTTTTACCTTTTCTATCCTGGCCAGGGGTGTGCATTTGACCCCGGCTGGGATAGTCAGGCACCCTCTCATCTGAGAACTCGGATCTGGGGAGAAGGGACACCCCCTCTGGTATTGGCTGGGACCCATCGTGGTCTCCTGAAAAGATGCCCCATCCATTGCTTCTCCCTAGAACTCCAGGGCTGCCTTGGTTCTTGGTCTTCCCAAGAGTGTTTCTTCAGACTTTCCTTCCAGTCTGCGAACCTTCCATAGATTTGTTTTTTTTAGGCTGCCGAGCTGGCTCCTGTGGCATGTCACCAGAGATCCCTGGCTACACAGTCATTCATGGAAGGTGTACTGAGGGGGTAGGTGGAGAGAAGAAGAAATTTCTTCCCACGGAGGCTGGGTGTCAGGGACGGCACCTCACTGCCTCCCCGCACTGCTTTCCCCTCCCTTTGGAAATGGCACCCCTCTACACTACCCTTTGAAAAAATCCATTTTTCCTATTCTTAACCTGGGCCAGTACTCCACCTTGGGACTTTGTTACTCCGTCCCACAAGCCAAACTTCCTGCCCTGTGTCCCCACATTGAGGGGATTCCTCTATCCAAGGACACAGGCCTCTAATCTGAGAAGTCACCCCAGGTAAACAGGTTCACAGGCTTCACCTTTAGGCAGGAGGGCAGTGCTACTTGGTTTCTGTGCATCCCAATTCAGTTTATGAATATCTTTAGTAAATTCAATTTTTGTGATATACGCTATTTTTCTGGCTATCCAGAATTAATTTTTTTGGTAACCAAACCCCAATTTTCCTGATAAATCATCTCCCTAATTCTTATGCAAATGGCTTGATCAGCCCTCTGTGTCAGGTGGACTAGGACCATCAGGGCTTTCCTTTCCCAGTGACTGTGATTGGCCCAAGGACGGGCATGTGACACACTCAGGACCAATGAGATGCAATCAGACTGTTGTTGTGGCTTCTGGGATTGTGGCAGAGACTCTCTCTACTGAACATAGTCTGTCCTGCAGCCATGGCAGGAGATTCCCTCTGAAATGGACCTGAGAGGAAAGGAGGAGCTGAAGGCCAAGGGACATGAGTCAGGACCTGATGACGTCATTGGAGCCTCTGGATCCCCTTGTGCCTGAAACCCACAACCGCTCCCTGTACTGCTTAGTTATCTGATGTTCTAAATCCCTTTAATTTAAAGCTATTTAACTCAGATTTCCTGTTGCCTGCAAGCAAGGGTTCTCCTAACTGATACAATGTTTCCGTTGTGTGATGTGTGCCTTTAAAAGAGGGTGTTCAGTGTCTCAGCCTAGAAGGAGCCATGGGGATAGGATTGCAGACACGTGGCAGCCCAGGAAGGAAGGCGAAGGCTGGAAGAGGGGCTCCGACACCGGACAGGTAGCTGGTTGCTACTCAGTCTCTAGATTCCGCTGGTTCTGCAAGAGGGGTCCTGGAGTTACCAATCCTCTCCCCTAGTTCCTCAAGGGTCTGGCCTTCCTTCCCTTTAAGGCCAAACACTCAAGTAGCTTTGTGTGGTTTCAATTAGGCCTACAGTTAGGAAATTGAGAGGAGAAGTTAAAGCCAGAACCATTGGAATGTGATGATGTTTCTCCCCAGAACGGTCCAGGAGAAGCGGACCTTGGTAAGAACTCTGATGCTGGACGGCATGCCCTGGCTCCGCTCAAAGTGGAGGGAGGCTGGACCCCTGAACTGCAAAGGCCCCAGACTAAGGGGAGACAAGGACTTGCGTGCACAGGAATACACCTTCCTGGTCACAAAGAGATTTTCATGTTTGCACTTGATGATCGTCTAAATTGGATTCTTGGTACTTTAGTTGTTGCTGGTGTTGACTTAAAGAGTGAAGGTTCTTACCAGCCTTCAGGGCTTGTTGTTCACCAGGTAAATTGACAGCCGCAGATGACACTGAGTCTGTCACTGCTCAGTGGGGTTACAGGTCATGCCCTTTGGTCCCACTCATCGGTTTTCCTGAGCTACCAGGGCTAATCCGTCTCTTTCTCTGGTCCCCATTAGCTGCCCATAGCATTTCTCTTGTAAAGACCTTCCTGATCACATTCTTATGAAGTCAATTTTTGATGGACGCTGGGTTTGCTTATGGACCAGCATCTCTGACCCTGGGTCAAAGCAGAAAATGGAATTGCTGAGAACTCTTACGGAGGTCACGGCCCCCAGGAGCAGGACTGTGAGCACAGACGCAGCGCTTTGAGGGCGTTGGCGGGCAGCGGAAAACGCCGTGGTGGTAAACTCCTGGGTCCTTTCTGAAGTCGCACACCCGGGAGAGAATATAAGCTTGGCAGTTCGCAGAATTTGTTCCAAAGGCAGATGTAAAATTCAGACCCAGTAAAGGACTGGGATTCTATAGGTTCAGAAAAAACAATACCCAAAGGAGATGCATATAGTAGAACTTTTTAATTCAAAGATTTAATGAGTTATAAATGAAGCTTCACCTAGCGGTAAATGACTCTGGGGATTAGTCAGGATGGCTTAGCTAATGCTGCGGTAACAAAAGATCCCCAGATCACAGTGGTTTCAAGTAAGAAAGAGTTCACTTCCATAAATGCTACATGTCCTTCTCTGCTACAGCAGCAATTTCTGTACTTTATTCAGGGACCCAGGCCTCATCTCGACGCGTTTCTATAAAACTGCCAAGGCAGGTAGATAATGAGGTGGCTTAGTGGACCCTGACTCAAGAATGACACATACCTGCTTCTTCTTCTGTGTCACCTGCAAGGCCATCACACAGCTGCACCGAACTTCAAATGCAGCAGGCAAGAGCCAAACTATGGAGATGAAAGGAGGCCCTTAGGTATTTAGCCAGTAGTGCTCATGGCCACCACGCCCCATCACATGTGACAGTGTGTGACTTTGCTGGGACGTGAATTTGATTCTCCTACAGCAGAGCTGGTGAGTGAGACAAGACCTCTTAGCTGGTGAGAAAGGCTGGCCCACCACTCCGCATCTGGAACCCCCCCACAAAAGGCTGGCCTTCCCGCCACCCGCCTCGTGTTCAAATAGATGATAACTTGATTAAAACTCAGACGCCTGGTAAACAATGATCTCTGAACAAAAATCTAACTTCCCGTCTGTTGTGACTTTGTTAAACTAACATGTGGGAAGCAGAACCAGGGTGTTGGATGAGCCAAGGTTCAATAGCAGAGGCAAGGGAAAGGGAAAGAGAGAAGTTCATTACTCCCAGGCACTGAAGTTCATACGTACATGACCCTCCTAGAGGGAAGGTTGAGGCAGGGTGCAGGCAGAGAGAGTGCAGCAGGGCCGGGGCATGTGCCTTTATTAGGGACCGTGGATGGAGCACTTTGGGCTTCCTGGACTGAGGTCGGATTGGTCCGTTCCAACCCGAGAGAGCTGGGTTTGGGTGAGCTTCACAGGGGTGGGGTGGGTGTCTGGTCTACGGGGTGCGCAAGAGAAAGGCTCTGAGCTGCTGGGGAGAGTGCTTATCACAGGGGTTACTAGGGGGGATTATTTCAGGAACTTTCCTTTCCCTGTGACTCCGCAGGCTGGTGATACCAGGTTATGCTGGAGGGGCCCGTGGCAGCTCCAGGCCCCTGCAGGCCTCCTGGCCGCACGAAATGGATGCTGAGGCGGCGATATTGTGGAGTAATTTATTTTGGGCTCATTACTTTACCTTCATCGTTTGTATCTCCGTTCATCAGACAGTCGCCCTTACTTAGATTAATTCCATTAAGATGCTTTTTATTTTTATTTTTCCATAGTGACACCTGGATCCTGTTTGGAAATGGATTATTTTGTAGGGGTGCTATTGAACATGCAGAACACGATATACGCTTAGTAGGTCTAATGAATAGAGCAGTTTGATACTAAATGAAATTAAAAACCCCAGGCACATGACCTTGAGTGTGAGGGCTAAAAGGAGGTCTGTAATAGTTGTGTATCGCAATGTCGACTTCCAGGGGATTTTCAGTCTTGTGGAGCACGCTGGCTAAACTCTCAGCGCAGTCTGAGATGTGGAGAATTCTGCAAGATTAATGGTCGGAGCCAGGAAATGGCTCTCTTGGAAAAAATGACATGGTGAAATGCAAATGCAGCCAAGATTAATGAAACAGATGAGACCACAGTCTGTGCTGAACTAACACTGAAAACAATTCATGAAATCGGTTCAGTGGGAAGGCAGCCTGCAGACCACGGAACAGTTTGCAGACACGAGAGCGCCCTGTGGCCCCCCGAAGTCAGGGCCCACCTGCATCTCGAAAGATGAGTCTGAACACGCGGGTAGTCTGAGTGCTTTGGGGCAGCACTGCTCAAATGTAGATAAAGAAGCAAATAAACAAACACATTTACAGTGAGCATACGTCTCGGGGCTTACAAATGTATTTTGAATTGAATTATCAAATCAGTATTCCTCAGCCGATGAAAACAACATAAAGAGCAAAATGTAATGGTTTGTAAATATTAGAAGAATTTTTATATTGAAATGCATCTCTTTAAAAGATGGGTACGGAGCATCGTGGGGTCCTGATTAGAGGGGCCCTGGCCCCAGATGCCACCGTGCTGAGGTGCCCTTTCACTGGATGCCCGGGAGGTGGGGGAGGCAAAGCACCATGGGAAGGTCATGGATGGTGGAAGCCATGCCCTTTTTTTGCAGAATGGGAGCAGGAGAGATGTGAAAGGGGGTTGGGAGGAGAGAACAGACAGGCTGACAAGCGTGTTCTCAGGCAGGTCAGTTTAGGGAACAGGAAGAGGTGGAAGCTTTTGAACTTGGATGTTTTGGAACCGTCCATGCCCATATGCTCCCTGGGCAGCGTGGGGGGTCCTCGGATACGCCCTCCTCTGTCAGGTAATCTTTGCTCCACTCACAAAACGATTGTTCTGGCGTCTCTCTCTCTCTGATCGAACAGTAATTCAAAACCATGTGAGCTGTGCTTGACCCTTCCCGAGGCCACGGTAAGGGTCTGCTCACAGCCGTGCTGTGAGGTGCACAGGACAAGGATGTATCTCCACTTTGCAGCCCCTCCGGGTCACAGAGAGTCCTCGATATGCTCCTGACACTCTGAACTGGTCCTCGTGGGTCTCCTTCTCTCCATGACCCTTGACCCTACCTCTCCTCACTCCCCGTCTTCTTCCTTCCCCTCCATCTTTCTACCTATCTCCCGTCTGGGTCTGTCTTCTCTCCTATCTCCTTTTTCACTAAACATTTCCACCGAATTAAGTCTTGAAAGCTCTTCCCATAAAGTCATGGCAAAGGGGGCACGAGTGACACCTTTTTTATGAGCCTGGATCCATAGCGTTGAGGAATGAGGCTGAGAGCAGGGAAAACGAGCTGCTAGTGTTGCATTGCAATTTCGCCTTGGGTATTAAATTGTTGCGGGAGGTACGCAAACACTCTAGGGTTTAGGTGGATGAATTCCACTCCAAAACCAATAAAACGAAAAGCCAGCTGCAAATTAGGTTTGAAATGGACCCACCTGTCCCCAGAGATTTCGCAGGGACTAATGGCTTCATCCCCAAAGTGGAACGCAGACCTACTTTGCTTTCATAGAGGCAAAGAAGACTAATCAGGCGGCGTCTCTGAGCAGCTCTGAGTCAGCCGGGGCTCCGTCATCCTCTGTTTCATAGCCTGATGCTTCTCAGCTGCGCTTCTTAATTAAGTCGCAATAAGAGATGGCCCTTAAGAAACCCCCAAACACCTGAGTTCTTGGTGTTCTTAATATTCTCACTAGTGGTAGCGCCAACAAAGGCTTGGAAAGAGGAGGTTTGCCGCCCACCGCAGTCCCCATGAGCAGTGTGCCGCCGAGAAAATGCGTATTTTAAGTAAGAGGGAAGTTATGAAATGGCTTCTTTTAAATTGGCCCTGCCCTCCCACTGGAAGGGGGTCGCTCTGCCGAGGCAGCGTTAGGCCAAGTATCCCCTACACGTCAGCACTGCCCTTATGAACAAGTAACGCTGGGCTGATGCTGCGATAACAATCACCCCAAACTCTCAGCCGTAATGCCATCGAACATTTTGTGTATAAACTTTCATCTTATTTATGTTTTTTGTTTTTTCCTCATGTAAGGTCTATTGAAGGCCCGGGTGGCCCTCCAGGGCAGTGTCCCCTTGCGGACTGGCCATCCAGGGGACTTCCATCCTGCAGCGTCAACCTCGCGCCGTTACAGGGCAGGGCGGAGGTGCCAGGAGCTCCCGCGGCTGTCCTGAAATGCTTCCTCCATCGCACCCATTGTAAGAGTGAGTCTCCCGGCCCCGCTTAGCTTCAAGAGGACCGAGAATGAGCTACCTCTGTTTCTGGAAGGATGGGAGAACGCTCGTGAGCACTAACCGCCTATCTCATATCCTTTTCAAGCCAAGTTGCCATCTGCCACAAAAGCTACATGACAATTCCAGAGCCACTAATAGGAAATCAAACTTTTTTTTTTTTCCTCAAAAGAATCAACAGTTGTTTGCCGAGATGCAAGTGAACCCCTGTGACCATGGAGACAGGTCTGGGGTGCCCTGGAGGAGGTGGTCCCATGAAACCTCCTCTGCTATTTGGCGTGAGGAGACCAGCGGAGCTGACCCAGCTGCCCGGGGTATCCTGGGAGATTCCGGCAGCCATGCCTTCCATGCACCTGGATGAGTGTCTGGCTTCCCAGTGGGGCTTGTCTTCATCTGCTCTGCTCCTTGCTGTAGCCCCAGGCCCTGGAACATGCCCAGCGTAGGGGCTCAATACATGTCTCTTAAGTGAGCAAATGCCTTGAGCCTCAGTTTCCCCATCTGCCCCATCTGCAAACTGTACAGTCCTGTGTGGGGCGGGGCGGGAGGTGGGGCAGTGGGCGGTTGGTGTCACTTGCGCTCTGGTCAGCAGAGCTTGTGCAGACAGGGTGATCGCGATGAGAAATCAGCTCCTGTTTTCCTGTCCTCACAGGGCGCTGGTCTGTAATTTGCTTGGAAAACTCAGATTTCTTCCAAACTTCACAGCTTTCAGAGTCAACATTCCATTTCATGCTGAGTCCAGCCCTGCCTCCTTTGCAATTAGTTGCTGGAGAGTTCAGCTTCTTCCTGGGTTTCAAACACTGGGTGTTTCTTGACACTCCTCTCTGCTCTGCCTAACGCCTCATCCCCCACGTCCACCGTTCACTCCCTGCTCCCCACTGGTCCCCATCACCATAGCACGAGGGGCTACAGCTGCCCCTGTCCTCAGGGCCACGTGGCACATCATTCAAGGGAGAGTTCCTTTGCCCCAGTGTTCCCAGCAGTAACAACCCCCAAACAGCCTCTTTGAGGTGGGGGGGCAGGTGACACACCCACTCCAAACTGGGGACTATGGCCTGAGGCAACATGCAGAGTGACCTAGCTATACCATCCATTTGCCAAGCAGGTACACTATCCAGGCGGCGTTCTGAGCACTGGCAAAGGAGTGGTGGGAAAGACAGGCAGACGTACCTGTCCTCGTGAACTAGGCGTTACAGTTGGTTGTTGCATCAGTGTTTTATTGCTGCTGAAACACATTACCATGGACGTAGTGGCTGGAACAAACATGCTTGGATTTCAGCTGGTTCTGGAGCCAGAAGTCCAAAATCGGTCTGACGGGGCTAACAACCAGGTGTCCTCGGAGCTGCGTTCCTTTGGAGGCTCCAGGGGAGAATCCATTCCGGACCTTCCCCAGCTCCTGAAGGCTGCCTGCATCCCTTGGTTTGGGGCTTCTCCAGCTGGGAAGCCAGCAAAGGCGGGTTGAGTCTTCGAACTCTGTCTCTCTGACCTTGCTTCCGTCACCGCCTGCTCTCGGACCCTCACTCTCCTGCTTCTCCCCTCTGCCCTGTGCTTGCATTGGGTCTACCTGGTTAACCCAGGACAATCTCCCCATTGCCAAAGTCAGTCGATTAGCAACCTAAATTCCCCGTTGCCATGTAAGGGAACATACTTACAGGTTTTGGGGATTAAGGTGTGAATCTTTCGGGGGGCCCACTGTTCTGCTCACCCCACTCAAGCAAAGTTATTCCGTGAGTCCTCAACACCTTCCATATATTGACGCCAGCCCCCACACCCAGACAGTTCCCTTGGACACATCAGGCAGGCGCATGTGGATTTTGCCCACGGTGACACAGGTGGCAGGTGGCAGAGTCTGCTCTAGGAGCCATGAGCTCAAGCCTGCCCAGCGCTGCCTGTGGCTAAAACAAAAGCAAACTTTCCGTCATGCCAACAGTTGGAATTCCAGCAGTTGTCTAAAATTAAAGGGGTAGAGCAGAGCAGGGGAATGGTCTCCATTTGGAGTTTGTTGAGGAGGCAAAACATTTTTTTGTCTTGCTTTGGTCCTGTCTGTTTGCTCATGGGACAAATATTTCTGGAGGCTCAGTGTGTGTGAAGTGTAACGTGTGATAACTCATGTAATTTTCACAGCAGGTCTAGGGGATGGCATCCTGAGTATAATCTACCCCCATCTGACAGATGTGGAAACTGAGGCACAAAGATATGGGTTCACTGGTGACACGCCTGGGTCCCCTTTTGGACGGAGGCCCCCATACTGCAGAGCCCAGACTCACAGCATCACCCTTCGCCCCAGGTCAAATGTCATGACCTCCATGTAGATATCCTTGACCCTCCCAGGCAGAATTCAGGACTCCCCCCGGGGCTCCCTTGGGCTCTCTCATTCCTCTCGGAGGCCGCTGCTCCTATGGTTCTGTGGTTTTATTTGATGTTTACCTTCCCAACAGGTTGTCAGCGTCTTGGGCTTTCATTCCCAGGGATATTCCCTTGGGCTTCTCATTCCTTGGACTGGCGCATGCTGGGCCTTCCACCACGTCTGTGTGTGAGGGACGACTGGATGGGTGGTCTGCCTGATCTCAGTTGTTTCTATGAGTGTCTCGGGCGCTTCCTGCAGCCCAGACTTGTGCCCCTTTACGTGTGCCCCTGAGAGAGACACAGGGCAGTGTAGATGGGGACGGAGGGAGGGAGTCACAGACAAAGAGACCCAGGACGAGAAGGAGAGAGAGCCACAGAGCTGGGAGAGGCAGCGAGGCCCACGCAAGCTCTGCGAGTGAGGCCGGGCCGGCTTTGTTTCTGTCCCGCTTTAACCTCTGTGCCTGGTACCCAGTGGAGGGAGAAAGGAAGGAAGAGAGGGAGGAAGGAGGGGAGAGAGGACAGGAAGGAGGGAGGATGTGCCCAATGTGACGGTAATCAGAGATGTGTCCTGAACAGAGATCATTCGGGTTAAACAAGGTCAAGGGTGCAGCTTTAATCCGCTAGGACTGTGTCCTTGTAGGAAGAGGAGGAGACACCGAAGCTCCCCCTCCACAGGAGCACAGACGAAGGCCGTGCGAGGGCACAGCAATAAAGAGGCTGTCCACCAGCCAGGAGGAGAGGCCTCTTCACCCTGCTGGCACCTTGATCTTGGACTTCAACCTTCAAAACTGTGAGAAAATAAATTTTCTTTGGTTGAGCCTCGCGGTCGAGGAGCCCACGCCAATTGAGATGAAGGCGCTCTCCTACAAGGAAGGCCTGTCCCTGAAGACCCGGGGTCCCCGGAGGGGCAGTGCGAGGCCTCCCTGCGATTCATCTTGCAGCAGAGAGAGCACAAAACGCTCCTCAAACCACAGGAGAAAGGGGGTCATACGTTAGAAGTGCAGACCTCCAAGTTTGTGCCACTTCAGATGAAGGACGCAGAATCCTCTATCTCTTAGGAGGAAAGGAAGAAAACCTTTTCCTCGTTTTCACTTTTTAAAATCCTCATCTGAGGACATGCTTATTGTTTTTAGAGAGAGGGGAAGAGAGAAAGAGAGAGAGGGAGAGAAACGCTGATGAGAGAGAAGCATCTATTGGTTGCCTCTTGTACGTGCCCCAGCTGGGGATCGAACCCACAACCTACATATGGGCCCTGACCCGAAATCAAACCTGAGACCTTCCGGTTTACAGGATGATGCTCCAACCAACCGAGCCACACCGGCCAGGGTACTTTTCATTTGTTTTGAGGTGTGGACTGTAACGTTCTTCTCCTTGATGGACCAGGGAGCTGGTGAGGACCGGGAGTTCCTGTAAGAGGGACAAGCATGTCTCTCCACTCTTGGGGGTTTCAGGCAAAGAAAGTGTTCCCCACTCCCCACGCACCTTCTCCCTTCCACACTCCAGGCCCTGGACTGGCTTGGCCTCTGCCCAGATGCCATTGAAGGGGCGTCCCCAGAGCCACACCCACCAAAGTGACACCGTTGCCTCCAGCCTGTGACCGTGGACCTCCCCAACCTCGGTTTCCTTGGCAGTAAAGAAAGAGTGCTAGTTCCTCCTCTCCTGAGGTTGTTCTGAGGGTCAATGGGGCCTTGCAGGCCATGGTGGGGGGGCAGTCCCAGCTCCAGGGGACAGATGGCTACCTCTGCAAATGAGGCCCCAAGTGACCAAATCTGCTTCTCGTTCTTTCCTTAAAGGCAACTTGGAACTCTGGAGGCTTTATCCGGACTCTCCAAACTACTTAAAAATAATTAAAATAGCTCATGGTCTGGATTCAGCTTGGGGGTTTCTGCTTCCTGAACTAAGCGGCAGTGGAAAGAGCAGTGAATGAGGAGTGCCAATGTCTTATATGTAAGGCCCAGATCTGCCGCCTCCAAGCAGGCCACCTGGCTTTTCACTTTTGCAAGACTTAGTTCCTTCATTTGTAATTCGGGGATACTAATCATATGTGTCAATGGTCACTGGATTGCCATGGCATTCAAGTGAAATAGTGTGAATGAAAGGACTTTGTGAGGTGCAATTCATTCATTTGCTCAACCAATCATTATCGACAGGCGGTAATTGGTGCAAGCATTGGTCTAGAACCCTGGGTGCAGAAGGACAGACATACATAATAATCAAAGGGGGAGCTCTGGACCACACTGCCATGTACCAAGTCCTGGCTTTCTCACCCACTAACTATGGGAGAGTTAATAATAATACCTGACTCAAAGGGTTACTGCCAAGTTTAAATGAGCTAATATTTGCAAAGCATTTACAACCTGCCTGGCATGGAAGAGTTGCCATAGAAGCCTTTGATAATAAAGGATTATTTTCTTTGACATGAACTGCTAAAAAAGTTAAATTATGCTTTAATGAGTCATAGCAGAATATTTTACCTTAAAATATAAGAATAAGTTAAAGAATACCTTAATGAATACCAGGACAACTGAATTCTTTCAACATAAAATGAAGTTTTAATTATTAATCATTAGCCATTGAGAACACAGAGATATTCAGAACACCTTAATTTATTAGGGTTATAGCATAAGGATTAATTCTACTACCACGAGAGCACCTTAGGTTTCTTTTTATTAAGTGCTGTTTTAATTATACAAGTGACACATGAATACAACCCTTTTATTAAAAATAAGGAAAACATTTAGATGAGGCTATAGTTCCCTTTGCTATCTGATGTTATTTTGCAGTAACATACAAGGAAAAAGCCTAAATCTCAGTAGCTTAAAGATACAGTGTTTTTCACCTGCTCGAATCCACTGGCCCTTGGCAACCCCAGAGACCACACACAAAGCAGGAGGCTCAGAGGCCTGAACAGTGACATGACCGGACACCTGGGGATCAAAGAGGGCACACAGGACAGTCCTGGGGAGCGGGAGCTGAAAAGGAGTGGGGGAAGGGAGGGATCTGGGTGGAAGCCACATTCTGGAAGCAGAGGCTGATGGAGGAGGCAGGTGGTCTTGGTGGAGGGCAGAGGTTCTGGGAAATGAGGTCCAAGCACCAAAAGTGAAGAGGGGCCAAGGGGGACCAGGACTCTTGGAGGACTATGCATCAGGAGGGATGTGTGGTAGACAACTGTCTCTGGGCCTGCCCAGGGCTCATGCCCCACACTTCTGGGGAGAGGACTCTGAGTTTGCTCTGGGAACCTCAGCTTTGCTAGTCTCGAGCCAGCATCAGCGGTGGCCATGTGACCCAGGCTTGGCCAATCAGACATCAAACGCCTCTGGCCACAGTGATTGGATCAGGAATGGCATGTGACCCAGTAAGAACCAATCAGAACTAATCCTGGGGTTTTGCTAGAGGTATGGAAGAGAGGAGCCCTGGCAGAGGGACCTGTGGGTGGAAGCGGGTAAGACTGGGGCTGCTGAGGTCTACATGGGGACAGCAGGTGCCTCGGTGCAACGTCACTCCAGACAGAAAGAGCCAGAGTTGGGATGATGAAGTTTACGTCTCTACAATTGGACATGCTCAAGGCCAGCTCTATCCCTGACCTTTCCTGGTCACTAACCAATACATTCTTTCCTAAGCATAAACCTGGTGGACTTGGGTTTTCTGCCCCTTCCTCCAAGTGTATCCTCATAGATAGAATGTACCTCTTTGAAGACTGATGTTCATTGTCTGAGAGTGACAAGTAGACTGTGATCTCTACGATGACACTGATGGACACTCTTGGCCCCTCTAGAAGCAATGCCACCGGCTTCTCAAACATCGCAGTTTACTTGGGTTCACTCTAGGAAACCCAGTGTTAGTTCATCTTTGAAGAGCACATGCCTCCCCAGCTGCCGATATCGATTTTCCATTTGATAATTTGCCTGTGTATTATTACCATCACGTGCAGCTTCATGCCCACCAAGCCCACCCAGAAATCCCCATGGTGGTCAGTCATCATTTGGTTAATTTGATTTTTTTAAAAAAAGTCCTGATTGAACAAGTGTGTTTATTCTGAATGCATTAAGTGTGTACTCATCAAATTGGAACTGTATTACCCCCTTAGATTACGTTAAAAACAAAATCAATAGTTTATTTAACCAGAGTCAAGAAAGGAAAGAAAAAAAGAAACAAAAAATGCCCCGAGGAAGCTGGGTAATAATTTTTACGTGGAAAGAAACAATGCAAATAAACCCAGGGAATGCATTTTGGTGTAAACCAAGGCATGTGGGCAGCTAGGAGGAATAAATGGGCGCCTAATTTAATATTGTTCATCTCTGTGCACCTTCCTACAAATAGCTCACCGGGGCTTGTGAAGTACAGGCTGCTTTCTGCGCGAGCTGTGAGAATAAACAACCCCGTGGCACTTTTAATAGTGACGGCGTCGGATTTAATACAGTATTTTACGACCTCTTTAACCAAGTATTTGAGATCATTAAAAAACCGGGCTTCTTATCAGTGCCTCCCAATTAGACTCCAGGGGCAAACTTTGATCTCCTTCAGATACCTCTACCTAAGCTCCTTCCCTGTGTGTTTTAAATGTACAATTTCCCACTTTCTGCCTCTGGAAACACTGCTCTTCTGTACTGAGACACGACAGTTCCCTGTGGAGTGACAGACACAGCCCAGGAGCCTCTAAGACCTGAGACTTGCTGTCCACTAGTCTCCTGCCAGTACTTTGAAAATATCGGATGGCATGCAGGAGTCGGATTCTTCAGGAAGGCTTGATGCCCTCCTGGGGGATGGGTGGTGGAACTGAGTCAAAACACAAGAGGAAGTCAGAGGGCTGGTCACTTCACCAGCTGCCCATCCCCTACGACTTGCTTCCCTTCCAAGTCTGTACCTACGGTTAGATGAGAGTTAGGAATTCTGGAGCCGAAGGCATCATTCATTCCACCGTTCATGTATGTTTTCATTACACGTTTCCTGAGTGCTTCCCCTGCACCTGGCCTTGCCTGGGCTCTGAGCGTGCAGCGTCCTGCCCTCAAATAGTCCCTGTACCCTCAAATCAGCCAAAACGAGCGTGCCATCTGCTTCCTGCTGGAACCCCAACCCCATTACCTTGTTTTTTCAAAATGGGAGGAGGGCATTTGTGAAAGAGGATGTGGAAGAGAAGGACCCGTGGAATATGCCTGCCAGTCAAGGATCGGGAAATGGATTCTCTTAAAACCCCCTTCGCCTGTGAACCCTTAGAAGATCGCCGTGTGTATTTCCATTTGCTGATCACTGATCGAATTAATACCTGACCATCTGCCCCTCTCTCTGCAGCCCTATAATTAATTACAAGAACAATGTTGGGAACCCAAAAGTCATTTTAAAAGCTGACGAGAGATTTAGCATCCAGGTAAGAGGATGCAGCTGGAGGATGTGCCCCATGTAGCCACAGGGTGTTCCCTCATTGCCCACCCAGCAGGAAAGCACATTCTCCCCAGAGCTGATGTTTGGGAAGGGCTGAGCTCAGGCGGCTGGGACTCCAGGGTCCCCTGCTTGTGTCCAGCACTTACCAGCTTGTAGGGCAGCCTGTCTTCTTTCTTTATCTGCCAGGCTCTCTGCAGTGCTGATTTAGAAATTCCAGACAACCCATTGAGAGTTCTTTATTGCAGCAGCGGGCAACTGATCTACAATAACAAGTAAAAAGATAGGGGGCCCCAGGCAACCACAGCAGCTGCAATTTAAGTTGAAATTGGAGTTAAATTGTGTGCCAAGCTGGATTCACCTGCCAGCAGGTAGGGGGAGGGGACTGCTGGGAAGGGGGATGGGGTGGTGGTCTCTGGTTTCCCATCCCTGAATCCAGCTAGAAACTCCAGGGCCAACTGCTCAATATTCTAGGTGTTACTCTCTCCCTTGAGACAGGGTGGGGGCGGGGGGGGGCTCTTGGGTGTGTTTGCATTAGCCGCCAGTGAGCCTTCATCTGCAGGACCATTCAGATACAAGCATTTTCTTCCTTTCCTCCCTCCTCTCTCATTCCTTCCTTTTTGTCCTCAATCTTGGTGCCCACTTCCCCACAGAATGCTTGGGATTGGATTTTCACACCTGGGAGAAGCTCATGTATCTCTGTCCATCTGGGCTGTCACCTGGTTGTTGTGAGGGAAATGAGGTTGTGCATGTGCACATTCTTAGAGCACTTGGGCGGGAAGGCAGGAAATAAATCCAGCCCGTTTTCCAGCCCACTTCTCCTGCTCTGCTGGGCTGTGTGGCCCTCAGAGCCGCGGGGTGAGTGCAAAGGAATCCTGCTCCTGCCTGGACAGGCTCAGAGGGTTCCACCCCCCTGCCCCCCCTGCCCCTGCCTCCCCCCCTGCAGGAAAGCCGATGCTGCTCAGGGCAGAAAGGGTGGGGGCAGAGGATGCTCACCGACTCCCCTGAGGGGCACAGGTGTTCACACCCGTTGCCTGGGTTAATTGGCTCCGCCACTTGGTGGTTGGCCTTGATTCTGTTTTTCGAAAAAGAAGCTGAGGCTCAGAGAGAGGCAATAACTCAGCCAGGGTCCCACAGCTGGCGCAGAGTTCACGTACGAGAACTCTCTTCTATCCACTCATCCTTTTGGGACAGACTCTGGGGAAACAGCAACAAAGAAGGTCGACAAAGCCCTGCTTCGTGGGCTGCGCAGAGGAAGACACATGACGAACAGTACGCATTCCCCCGCGTGGTTAGCAGGGCCGTGGGAAAGGGTAAAGCAGAGGAAAGAGTATCTTTGGGAGTGGTGCCCTTTTTCATAAGGTGGCCAGGGAAATGACAGAAGGCAGGAGCCAAGCTTCTGAAGGAGGGAAGAGAGCTCCAGGCTGCTGGCACAGCAAGTGCAAAGGCCCTGAGGCAGGACCATGTCTCGCGTGCTGAAGGAGCAGCAGGTAACAGCATAGGTACTCCCTGGAACCCCACACTCAAGGGGGATAGCAAGGGAGGGGAGGTGGGAACAGTCTGCCAAGGTACAGGAGGAAGCGATGGGTTATCTGTAGAGTAATAAAGCTGACTCAGATTCAGGGCTAAGACACTCCTCCCCTCCAGGGCGATGGCTCCTACCCCCCACCCCCATCCACACCCCTTGGAATGCTCCTGCCCACAGAGGACCAGAAAGCTTTGGGAGAAAGCCTTTGTTTATCCTGTTTCTTATCCCATTCCCAGGATCTAACATCTCAGCCTATAATCCAGCTTTTAATCCAAGCTATAATCCAGCTTTTGTCGAAGGAACAAATGAACAAATAGGAAAAGCCAGGTGTCCTCAGAGAGCTGCAAGTGTGTGTAGCCAAATGCAACTGCGGCCTTCGATGGAGAAGGACAGCTTGATAATAAAATGCTGGACTCACTGGCAGGGCCTGGACAGGGCCAGCTGCTAGGGCTCCAGAAGGGCAGAGGTGATGGGTACGGCGGGACCTGGGCCACCGAGTGGGCGGCCGCCTTGCCTTGGTTCCCTCCCGATGGTCTTTACAGAGCAAGTAGGTGTTGGCGCTTTCCCTGCTGCTCCCGCTCCTCTGTGCAGAGGCCACAGAAGGCCTCTGAGCCCAGAAGCCCCAGCCCTGGTCCCTGTCCCTGGGGAAACAATGACTCCTCCTGCCCACGGCCCACCTGATGCTGATCTAGTGAGACCTGAGCAGCCCACGACAACGGAGTACAAGCAGTGGACGTGATGTGCAAAGGTCAGGTCCCAGTCCCAGCTCCGTCAGCAATGGCTATACGATATCGGCCCGCATGTTCCACCTTCAGAGCCTCATCTGTGACCCAAGGCTCTGGAGCGGGCTGCCTAAAAGGTATTTTTAATGCTGATTGCACTAGAGTCAAGAGATTCCCCACACTCAAAAAAAAAAAAACTACTCTGCACAGCACTGTTGGGAATTCAGAGCTTTGAGGGCCACGGTCCTTCTGAGGCCGTGGGAGTCACACGCCAAGGTACACGCACTGCAGCTCAGTGGACTCGCAGGCTGGGAGACAGCTGCCCCTCACTCTCAGCCTGAGAAGACTAGGAAGAGTCAACAAGAGCCGTGATGTCTAGCTGCTCTGTAAACCACCCGTCCTGTAATTCATTTGCCAACTCATGTCTCACAGGAGTAGAGGCGGCAGGCCCTGCTATCGCGCACGGTTCACAGGTGGGGAAACTGAGGCACACTGTCCAAACTTCATCACAAACTCCTCGGGAGCAGATTCCCATCACCCCCAGTTTCCCGGATCTTTCTCCTGGGCCTCAGTGATGGTCCCTTATGTCTGACCAGACCCCAGGGAGCTGTGACCATAATGGTGATTTTTAAACCAACAGACCAGAACGTGCTATGTATCTAACCCCTCTCGGTCCCCACCGAGTGGTCTCCAGGAGAAGTCCTATTTACTCCAACAATGGAGTCATTGTCGGGCGGTTGTGGGCTCCCCCGGGGTGCTCAGAGCCCAGGGTGGAGAGCTGCAGGGAAAGCTGTCCCTTTGTCCCACAGTCACATCTTGCCTGGCCCTCCAACATACGCTGGGCTGGAGCGCATCTCCCCTCATTAACCTTAAATCTTGTCACCTCCAGACGTTGAGGAAGGCCGAGCTCACCCTCCAGTGCCAGCCAGGTGGGCGTGCGACCCTCAGAAAGGCCCTCGCCTGACTTCACGTCCTGCTGTCACTGCACTGACGTTCTTAAGGATTTTTGGACAAAGAAGCTCGCATTTTTATTTTGCATTCTCCCCACTCCCCAACATTGTGTAACTAAACCGACCGCTTTCCAAGGACTGGGGTTTGCTTCCTCTCAGCTACTGAAAAGCACAGGTTCCAGATTAAAGGATTTCTCTTCCCACGAGAAATCTCCAAGTGTCTGATCAGTGGCTGTGTCACCAGAGGATCCCACTCAGACAAGACCAGGCTCATTACGATTCTTAAATGGCATTGAGTTTGCTAAACAACACAGGCCTTACCACCACTCAGCTCATACCCTGGGCACTAAGTTGCACTTCCAATACGTGAGCCTGGCTAGAGATGGAACGCCATGTGAGTGTGGCCAGGAGGCTCCTGGTTGGTTTCTTCCTCTTTTGTTTCTTAACCCTGCCTTACACCTTCAGGATGGGTTTGATCAGTGTATTGCTGAGCTCTGACTGCTCGGCGGATCGGTTTGGGGCTGGGGCAGTTTCTGTTCTGTGCCTCGGATCATCAACGCTTAGGTAAAATGATACCTCCTGCCTTTGGGGATGGACCTCCAAATTGGCTTGGTCTGCAGTCTCATTTGGTTAAGACTCATGTTCCAGGGCCCCAGCTTAAACCTTTCAGCGGCTGCTGTGAGAACCCGCAGTCCTCCACATCACAGTCCCAGGAATGTCCCCAGGTCACCCTCCCCTTGAAAGATTTGGAGAAAGGTCTGAGCAACTGAAGTAAAAATGAGGAAGATGGCTGCCCAGCACACGATGGGAATGCAGGACCCCTTGTTCAAAAACTAGTTAGGAATTTCAGGACAATGGAGCGTTCAGCCAAGCACGGGGCCCTTCTCAGCACCGGCCCGTGAGCCTGCACGGGTTACACACCCATGAGGCCAACGCCGTTTCCAGGGCCTGTAATTCATCATGGGGTGAAGCCAGGCTGTGTGTCTTTTGAAAATAATTACAAGCCTCATTTTCCATTCATCTCTATTGCAAGAGGCCTAGGCAGGAGGGCCGTGCATAGCTAATCAAAGCCAGAGCCCAGCGCCGCCGGGTTTGATCTCAGAAGGAACCGAAGGAGGATGCCGGGGCTTGTCTGTGAACTCCAGGCCCGTGTGTGCTGCCCAGGAAGCCTGCAAAGGAAAAAAAAGTCCCTGCCAAACACTCCAGCTTCTGAGCAGTATTTTTACACTTTCTACTCAGAAAATAGCTTCTCTGTGTAATTATTCCACATCCCAGCTAAACGGTTTTCTCTTTGCTCAGGGTCCTCGGTGTTTTCCTGCATTTTGATTATGGATAAGTTGAGGTTTTATTTGCTGATGTGTGTGTCTGCGTCTCAATGTGGTGAGCGAGGGGACTGGGCTGGGGCGGGGGAGGCGGGGTGAGTTTGCTTAGTTTCTATTATTCTAAGTTGTTGTGGTGGGAGGGTTAGGGGGTGTCCAGGAGAGGAGATGACATTTCTCCAAAGCCACTTCTTCCGTTGTTAGCTAGGAGAGGACTGAGAAAGCTTGGCTTCATCAGAAAATTCTGCTTGCCTATTTTAAAAAATCATTTAAAGTTATTCAGACTCCAACCACTTCTCCTGACCTCCAGCCCCCGCCAGCCTAGTCCACGCCACTGTCATCTATGTTTTAGTCCCATAGTCCCTTGGAACAAAACCCAAATTCATTCCTACCGTCCACAAGGCCCTACATGGTCCAGAACCCACTGCCTCCCCGATCTCATCACGTGCCTCTCTCTTCCCAGCTCACCTGCTTCAGCCACACGGGTCCCCTGAACAAATCAAGCCCATTCGTGTTTCATGGCCTTTATTGTCCCTCTGGAGTGTGCTTTCCACATGCATCTGTGTGTCCAAATAAGCAGAATAACGCCCCCCTACCCTCTGCCCCAAGATGCCCATGCCATAATCCCTGGAACCTGGGATATAATGAGATTCACCTGGGTTATTCCAGTGGCCCCAATCTCACGAGGCTTTAAATACAGAAAATGAAGTCAGAGACTCAAAGTTCTAGAGAGATTTAATATGCCTTTGTTGGCTTGAAGATGGAGGGTGCCACGTGGAAAGTCCAAGAAGGAAATGAATTAGGCCAACGTCGGTGAGCTTGGAAGAGGGTCCCAAGCCCTAGATGGGGAACCCCAGGCCTGGCTGATGCCTTGGCTTTAGCCCAGTGAGACGCTGAGCAGAACATGCAGCCACGCCATCTGAACTTGTAACCTACAGAACTTTGGGATAACACATGGGCTGTTTAAAGCTGCTAAATTCAGGGTCATTTGTTGCAGCAGAAACTGTTTCCTCTTCCTGCATCCCCATCACCTGCATCTGTATAACTTTATAATAGTTGCTCAGTAAAGGTTTGTTGAATTAATGCAGGGCTGAACATATGATTTCTTTGTCCATTTTACAGATACTCTGAGACTTAGAGAAGGGGAATATCTCATCGAAGATCACCGGCGGGCCTTCCCTCTCAACGAGTCTTCATGGGGGAGGCGTGGCTTTCGGCTCTGAAATGACATTGGAGGATGAGATCTATACTGTGCTGTGTATCTGCCCCTCATAACGTCACCTAATCCACATGACAACCTGCAATGTCGCTGGTATGATCCCCATTCTGAGGATGAAGAAACTGAGGGGAGGGGAGGGCAGCTGAAGAGTCACCAGCCAGGGGAGCCAGAGCTGGGTTAGTCAGAGCCACAGCCCTGGGGCAGTCCTGCTCACGTTTATTAAATCAGCAGCATTAATCAGCCTTAAGTGAATATTCCGGACGGCGATTGTATAACCAGATATGCTGTCCCAGACAGAGACCTAACTTGAATTGTATTTATTGTGGGCTGGACCCTGCTGTCCCCTTTAGAACGCTACTATCCATCAAAAACCCCTATGCTGTCCCCCGTCCGCAGCGAGGAGCAGAGCGCTGCCGGCCGCCTTGCTGATCGGAACGCTCAACGACCGCCGGTGTGTCTGTGGCACCCCACGGCAACTCACGCGTGTGATCTCCCTTGTCTGTTCACACACAAGAGAAGTACCTGTGGCTGGTAAAGCAGACAGACAGCTGGCCACCGCAGTGTCCTAACTGGTCCCTGCCCTATCGTCTAGCGAGAATTCAGAGCAAGCACCACCGCTGTCTGAGGCCACACAGAACACTATCATTAAACCGGTTTGCCAGGCTCCCATCTCCCAAACTCACCCGCCCTTCCTGCAGGTGCGCTGTGAGGCGGTGGCCATCCGCAGAAACCTGACTGCACGGTGATGCGTCATTAAGGAGGAAATGGGGGCCCTGCTGCAAAGGTGAGCCCCGCCCTGCCGAAGTAAATCCATCTCTGCGCCAGCGCGCCGGCCCGGGGAGGCAGTCTGAAGCCCCATTATCTTTCTTCTGACTTAATGGGGGTTTATGGTGCTATTTTTCATTATCATAATTTCTCAAGACATATAAACAGAATTTTTTTCCCTCGGTGCAATTTACTATTCTACGTATAAGACAGTTTGTGTCTAAATGAAAACTCAGGTGAGATAAACCACAATGGATGCTGCTGGAATTTCTCTTTTAAAACACGTGCATGACTGTCCTCACCCAGGAGCTGAGTTGGACCCTAAACTCCCAAGGATGACTCTGCAGCGTCGTTTGTTCTTGAAAAGCAAGTTTTGGGCAAACTTTGTGGCCCTTAGAAGCCCCCTTGCTCCAGCTGTGTGCCCTCCTTTTCTGGAACTTTCAAGCACATCACAGGCCTCGGCCATGGCTCCTATTTTAAAGGTTCTCCTTTTACACCCGGGTTTGTTTGACTTGCTGAAAGCTTGACTTTTACAGCCTCATAAATCCCCTCCACTCCAATCCAAACTTGGCCAGAAAGTGCTCAAACAAAAACAGTGCAGGTCATATTTCAGCTCTTGATGGAGAGCAAGAAACAAGCAGCAGGAATAATTTCTGGGGGTTAATTGTGGCATGGGAGTTCAGAAACTAGAACAGCCTTCTGGCGTTGCAAGGGAGGCGATCTGCACAGAGGGCCTCACGGAAGGAGGACACAAGGCGGGTGGGTGTCAAGAGAAAGGTCCCCTCCAGGTTAAACCAACAAGGGGTGGGAGAGGTGGGAGTGGCCTGAAAGACCCTGTTACCAGGCAGGATGATCCCGGTGAGAGAGGCCATCAGGGTGACAAGAGACACAAGGGGAGAAAGGCTGTCCCAGACGGTGTGGGTGGAGATGGACAGGCTCCTGAGAATTCTGCTGAGGCCCCCTCTTCGCGCCCCCCAAGCCCAGCTCAGTCGTGGCTGAGCAGTTTCCCAGGCTGGGGGACATCTGAGCCCCTGAGGCCTGTCTCATCTCCCAGGCAGTCACTGAGCTTCCACATGGGACCAGAAGGCCCCACTCGCCTGGAAGGAACCTAGAAAATTTAACCCTCAGACCTCGAAGAACATGGAGTTTGCTGTGATTTACAAGAAGGCATTTTGAAGACCTTGCAACCTGGTGAGTGTCGGGCTGGGGAGTTAAGTCCCGACCTGAAACCAGATCCACAGCCCGGTCCACAGGGAGTGCACACCCATGTGTGCACACACACACAAGGCCATTGCTTGTATAGTAGTTAGTGCATTCAGTCTACAAGCATTAACGGAGCACCACCCCATGCCAGGCACCGAGTTATGTTCCAGGGAAGCCCAGGTGAACAGAATCTAGTTCCTGAGCACCAAATGTTGCCAATCCACTTGAACAACAGCCGGGAAAAGATTCGGTCTTAGGCGGAAAAAAGAAAGAAGACACCCACAATTCCTAGTTTGTCCACAATTTCCCGCCTGCCCAGAGACTGAAGGCCACTCCCCTCTGTACACAGTAGATGCCTGCACACAGTAGGACGATCCCCATCCTCCTTATCCCCCTTCATGTAAGTTCTGACTCACTCCCTGCTCTTTCTACTCTCTGGACAGTCTTTCCAGCAGCTCTTTTTTAACTAAAAAGTTTTAATCACGTATTGAGTTAAAAGTCAATATTTAATTAACCAAGTAATTACATTCAGCTTACGTTTGAATCTGGCATTTGCACATCTGTGC
>PVJI01017653.1:0-35157 GCA_004026765.1 Micronycteris hirsuta | reverse complement strand
CTCTCCCTTCGCTCTGCACCTTCTGGCTCACCAAACTTGATGAATGTATTTTCTTTAATTCTTTGGTTGTCGGACTTCCTCTCAATATGATTTTCTGTCAGATCTGGCTGTTTTTGGATGTGTAGATTTCTGTTTTTTCCCCTTGTTTGGCTGTGCGAGGCGGTACGGTGCATTCACCTATGCCGCCATCTTAGGAAGTGATCTATTTATTTATTTTTTAATGGCTGAATAGTATTACATTGTGAAAGATAGCTCTTGGTGGGAACAATAAATATTTTATGCATATAGAAGTCAGAGTGATGTGTGAGTTGATGCTCAAAGGGGGATTAAAGATCTGGGGTGGTGCATCCTGTCCTGCAGAATCCGTATGCTGTGGCCTATTTATAAATAATTCCACATGTGAATCCTGTGGGGAGAAAACTCAGGGACTACACAACCCCGCTCTGAGTCAGAGAGAGAGCCAGAGAGAAAGAGCCAGAGAGCAAAGGCCCAGGACCGGCCGGAGAGAGCAAGGGGGCCCGAGAGCGGCTTGGAATGCCTCTGCCACTCTCTCCAGAGGAAAGAGCGCACTGACCCCTACCTTGACGGGCTTTTATTGTCTTTCTGGGCACATTACATTGAGGGTGCTTTTCATTTACGATGCACAGGTCCTCATCAGGTGATAGACAACAAAGGAGAGGACATCAAAGGAGGATGTTTACAAATATAAAGGCAAAAGGGATTGGGCTGGACTTGAGAGGTTTATCACAGACTTTCAGGAAACCCCTTTGAAGATAATGCAACCAGTGTTTACTTTTTTAGTCCAGGGTAAGAGAGTTTTTTAGCAAGATCAAGTCTTAACTCTAAGAAAAATGTAGGGCTAATTTACCCATGGGAAAACCTGTCCATGCATGTGGGGCCTGCTTGCCAACCCACACTCCACTGAGATTTTTTTAAACAGTGAATGGCTGGGATACATTTCCCACAATGCGTGGAACGATTCCCTATAATCTGGGAGGGTGACAATGCCAGTCATGGGATCTAGTATTTGTGACCCTCCCCTTTCTGAAATCTCTGCACTGGGCCAAATGGGAGACCGCTAAACTGAGTGTTCTAAGTCACTCCTAGATATTTTTATCACTTGTAAGTGCCGTGCCCTCTGCCAAAATTTTTGTGCTTGATCAAACAAAAATCTTGGAAACCTGACCCTCTTTTGCATTGAGCTCCCTAAGTCTGTGCTGAATAAACAAGGAGAGACACAGCTTATAATGGGGCAAAATGTGAACAACTGTAACTGAACAACAATAAAAAAAAGAAAAAGGTAACTTAAAAACAGTAGGAAACTTTGCAAAATACAAAAAAGAAAGAAAGAAAGAAAGAAAACAAAAGTGACTCACATCTATTCCTAATATTGGAAAATGAAGTGACTGGGAAATTTGGGTTACATTTTTATAATAAATGACCCCTCTTTTAGTCTTAGAGGAGTTTTTCTTACCTACTTATGTGTTCTTGAGCTATATTTCAATAACAACAATAACAACTATCATTTCACTGTGTATACTGTGCCAAGCATGCCGTTGGTAATATTAGGTATTCCTTCCCAAACAATCTTTTGTGGTAGATAGCTTCAATTTACCAAAAAGGAAACAGAGACATAGGTGTCTTAGGAAACTTCCCCAAGAATACACAGAGCTGGAAAGTGGCAGGACAGAAGTTTGAAGATACATGTATATAAAGCCCACATCCTTAACCCCCAGGCTCCTAAGCTCAGTGCTGCCAGCCAGGAACACAATGCTGAACAAGCCATGGTTCAGTGTTCAAGGAGTCCATATGGGTAGTGAGGAGAGAAAGGAAAAATAATAGATATAATCCTTAAGAACATGAGGAGTTCTAAAAGAATACACAAGCTTAGCACTAAAAGCCTGAGAATGAAAAATGAGGGCAGATGTGTCTGCACTAGCTGCGGAGAGCGGCGGGTGGAAAATCTCCAGCCAGGAGGAGAGCCAATTACCAGCCGACTGAATTCATTCTAAACATCCCTGGAATGAATTATTGGGCTGAGTCACCAATGAGGAAGATTATAGTTTTTATGGTCACTTTTCCAAAACAGCCCAAGGTCCCCAAAATTCTTAAGCTATGTTCAATTTTATTGTCTGCTTTTCATTCTATACATTAAAAAAAAATAAGAGTATCAAATCAGAGGAACTTCAATAAAGATCCTCAGATTGATGCTGAGTCATTGATTACTGACTTTTGGTTTTGGAACTATAGTTACTTGGGTACCTGACCATTGTATATTTCAAAGCGGTTTTCCAAGGTTCACTAGTAAGAAAATTATTTAATTCAAATCCAAAGCTTCACTTCAAATATATTATTTTCTTTCTTCCACCTTATCTTCAAGGCCATAGTTTATTACTCAGGAAATTAAACTGAGAAGGGACAAGTTGTTATTCACAGAGCCCACTTTTAAAATTTAATACTTCATAATATCAATAAGATTAGATCTACCCCAATTTATTTAGCAATTTAGAAGTACTATCTAACAAAACATAAAAGATACATAACCTACAATAGAGCAATCTGACTATTCAGTGGTTATTACCCCACAGAAGTCCCCACACGGGGGACAAGCGAGCCCACACAAGGAGGGTCAGTGCTGTGTTGTAAGAGCAGAAGCTGGGAGCAGCATAAATGATCGTCCACGAGGTACTAGTTAAATCGGGATCCACGCAACAATCACAGACAAAGAGGCCAGTCTACATGGACTAACACAGTAAGACCTCCAAGATATGTTAATGAAAACATCAAGTTGCAAAACATGTATAGTAAGACTCATATTCTGTAGAAACAGCTCCCCCTCACACATGTATTTATATACGGATCTCTCTTCCTTTATCCATATATATGTATATATACACACATATATATACATGCATATACATTCACATGTAATGCATAAAGACTGGGGTTGAGAAAAGTAGTCAAAGGAGATTTTATCTGTCCCTATTTATTTACTTTATCACTATAACAATAACAAGTATCTATCAATATATTACTTGTATAATTAAAATTAAATAGTATGTTTTTAATTTCATATAAATCATAAATTAATCTATTGCATTCCATTTTTAATCAACTTATTAAAGTTAACTAGCCTGTAATTTTTAGTTTCCTCCCCCTTTGAAAGAAAGATCAAACTTTTGCATTTGTAAACTTATATGTCCCAGACTCATTTCCTGATGGAAATTCAATTTGATGGGTTTCTAAGCCTGGATGGGAACTAAGTGGGAGCAAGACACACTCTCTTTTCTTACTGAGCACCACAAAATGGGGTCTACTAAATGTGAAAGAACAAAGGAATAAACCAACCAACAAGTGCATGACAACATCAGGAAACATTATACTTCTGTTTCACAGCTTTGGTCAGGATTGAAGGTCTGGCAATCAGCGGAGAGGCACTAGAGAATACCAAGAAAAAGCTTAAATATCTTGTATTCTTGGCCACATACTGTATTGATTTTATTAGCAGAGCTAACAATTAAAACCCCAAAGCATATTAAGGATTATATCTGAGACTTTCTTTCTTCACTAGTCCTGAAAATCAGGTTGTTAATTTTGTTTATTTGTTAGCTTTGGAAACCACGTGAAGACAGTGAAGACAGAGGCAGAGGTTGGAGTGATAGATCTATAAGTCAAGAAACACCAGAAAAAGAATATAGCCTTGCTTGCAATATGTTTGAAGTGAAGCTTTGGGTTTGAATTACATAATTTTCTTGGCTAGAGAACTTGGGAAAATGGCTTTGAAATGTGCGATGGTCAGATACACAGTTAGCTATAGGAGAGCTCCATGAAACAGATTCTCCATCAAACCCTACAGAAGGAACCAACTCTGCTGACACATGATTTCATACTTCTGGTCTCCAGAACTGCAAGGGGCTAAAATTTTATTGTTTCACACCAAATTTGAGGTCATTTGTTATAGCGGTCCTAAGTAATTAATATAGTTTCTATGGCTTTACCTTTCAGAGTCTTTTATTTTTAACTATAAGCATCTTGTGATTTAGCCAATTCAAAAAATGATTGCAATTTATCACTATATATTTAACTTCCCATATCATTTTCTTAATTTTGATTGCTCATTTTATCATATTTGTCTTACCTCTGAAGGCAAAAAACATTAGAATCTCTCTGAAGATGTTAATTTAAAAGTTTTATTTTCTATCTTTTTGCCTAGAGTATGGTTTTAGGTCAAAGTCATTTTATGTGTTTTATCATTTCTGTTTTTTCTCAAGTACATAGTAATATTTTGTGTCTATTTATGTTTATGAATTACAGACTACACCAGTGAGCATAAGTAACAGGATTAAATATCCTACGATGCTATGTAAGTCGTTTCCCAGCTTGCCTCCCGTTAGTGCCTGTGTGCACACATGTTGGGGTAAAGGGAAGTTGACCCACGTACTTGGGCTTCCATCTTGAACTAGAAGTTTGTATCAATGACTGCATATTATATTATTTTAATTTCCCTAATAAATTATAAATTCTTGCAATGTAGGGATTTCTGTTTTATCTGCATCTCAAATAGAAATGATCATAAATCCAGATTTTTAAATAAGTGAATTGGTGAGCTATTAAGTGAATGAGTGAGTGAAAGAAAGCCAGTAAAACAAAGTTAAAAGCTAATCTGCCCAAGAAATGGAAAAACACAATACTTTCACTATTTGAGAAACCAGGCAGAGGTGAATTATGACTTAATATACATGTAAGTAAAAATCATTAATCCTCAGCTCTCAATTAATATATCACCTTAATGAAAAATTTATTTTACTGGATCAGATAGCTCATAATCTCTTTTCTATTGCAGGATGTTCAATATTTACCATTTTAGGTCTGGATTTTTCCATTCACATTTTTATTAGATTTTTGAAAATGCATAGATTACTAACTATGTAAACAAATATGCATCAATTTGTATTTTACAAATGTATTCCTGCTTATGTAATCTCATGTCTGAGTTTTGTGCTTCAAAATCAATACCAAGACAGGTTAAATAGAATTATGTGTAGGATTCTGTGATTTTAGTGTCTTGAATTCATAATTTTCCAAATTCAGACATTTTCCAAATTGAGAAAGCCTTTTTAAAAGTGACTCAAAGTCAATTTCTTCCATTCTGTTTGGTTTATATCCCTGTAAGTCAGTAGAGGAAAGAGAGAAGATCATTGTTGCATGGATATATTTAAGTGAATCTTAGAGAATAAGACGGGATATAGCAGGTAGAAGAGAGAGGAAAGGGCATTCCAGGCAGAGGAAGGATAAAAACCCTCAACAAACTAGGATTAAAAGGGAATGTCCTCACCATTATAAAAGGCATCCACGAAAAACCCATAGCTAGCATCACACTCTCTGGTGAAAGACAATACTTCCCCCTAAGATCAGTAACAAGCAAGATGTCTTCTTTTTTACTCTATTAAATATTGCACTGGCAATTTTAACCAGAACAATTAGCAAGAAAATAAAAAGCATCCATATTGGAAAGGAAGAAATAAGATGATCTCATTTGCAGATAACAAAGTCTTAAATACAGAACATCCTGGAACCCATTACAAAACTATATTACATCTAATAAAGGAGCTCAGCAAGATTTCAGAATACAAGATTAATATATAAAAATTAATTACATTTCTACAGTATAACAATGAGCAACTGAAAATAAAAATAAGAAAACAATTCCACTTACCAGCATCAAAAAATAAAATAGGAATAAATTTAACAAAATAAGTACAAAATTTATGCTCTGGAACTATACAACATTGTTGGAAGTAAGACTTAAATAAATGGAAAGGCATCCTATTTTCATGAATCAGAAGATGACTTAACACTGTTAAGATGGCAATATTCCCCAAATTGATCTATAGATTCAACACCATTTCTATCAGAATCCTTGTTAGCTTCTTTGTAAAAATTGATAAGCTAATCCTAAAATTCATGTAGAAATTCCAAGATATCAGAATACCCAAAACAATTTTGAAAAAGAAGAAACTTGAAGTACACTTCCTAATTTTAAAACTTCCTACAAAGATACAGTAATCAAGATAGTATAGTACTCTCATGAGGCTAGAAATATAGAGAAATGGAATAGAATTTACAGTTTAGAGGTAAACCCTCACACTTATGATCAAATTAATTTTTGACAGGTTGCCAAGAAATTAAATAGGTAAAAATATTCTTCAACAAATGGTGCTGAAACAACTGGTTGACCACATTAAAAAGAATGAAATTATACCCCCATCTGACACCATATATGAAAATTAACCCCAAATGGATCAAAGACCTAAATGTAAGAGCTGAAACCATAAAGTGCTTAGAAGAAATCATAGGAGTAAATTTTTATGACCTTTTCAAGATTAGGCAATGGTTCCTCAGGACATCAAAAGATAAGTAACCAAAAAAAAAAAAAAAAAAAAAGTAAATGAACCTCATCAAATTAAAAATCTTTTGTGTTTCAAAAGATACCATAAGGAAAATGAAAAGATAACCCACAGAATAGAAAAACATTTATAATCATATGTTTGATAAGAGACTTACATCTAGAATATATTAAAAAAACTTTTCCAACTCCATAATAGAAAGACAAATGAGCCAATTAAAATATGGGCAAAGGATCTGAATAGACATTTCTTTAAAGATATATAAGTGGCCAATAGCATGTAAGAAGATGCTCAACATTATTATCCATTAGGAAAATCCAAATCAAAACCGCAATGAAATGCCATTTCACACCCTCTAAGATTGCCATAATCAAGAAGATGAACAGTAACAAATGCTAGCAATGATATGCAGACATCGGAATCTTCACACACTACTGGTAGGAGTGTAAAATGGTGGATCCACTTTAGGAAACAGTCTGGGAATTACTCAAAAGGTCAAACGTAGAGTCACCATATGACCCAGGAATTCTACTCTTAGTTATTTACCTTAGAGAAATGAAAGCATATGTACAAATGAACACAAATGTTCATAGTGAAATTATTAATAATAGTCAAAAAGTGGAAACCACCCAAACACTCATCAATTAGTGAATGGATAAATAAAATATGGTATATCTGTACAAGGTAATATTATCTAACAATAAAAATAAATGTTGATATATGTTACAACATGGATGAAATTTCAAAACATTATACTAAGTGAAAAAAAATTATTTTGAACCCCAATCACGCAGAATTAGGGAATGAAAACAAATTTATATCCTTCATTTTATAGATTATTTTTAAAAAGACAATTGGAGTAGTTGGTATTATGTCACAGACTTGAAGAGTACTAGGGGGTGCAAAAAAAAAACAAACCAGAATTGATTTACAGAAATTTGTGTTTATTGTTACGTGTTTAAACTTTGGTCACCTTCAAAGCACTCTCCATTTGATACAATACACCGATGGGGATGTTTTTCTCCACCACTCAAGACAGTTTTTGAACTTGTCAATTTTGATTCCTTGTACTGCTTCTGCCATTTTTTGTTTCACCTCTTCCACATCAGCAAAACATTTCCCTCTGAGGACGTTTTAATCAGGGAAACAAAGAAAAAGTCTCTCAGGGCGAGACTGGGTGAGTAGGAAGGATGGAGCATGGGGGCCATGCAGTTTTTGGTCAAAACCTGCTGAACACTCAGTGTGGTGTGGGCAGGTGCACTCATAAATCACCCATCATGAAATGGGCAAATGAGATGAAAGAGTCTTCAAAAACGATTCACTAAAGCCAAATGCAGCCTCTCACAAAAACCCCAGCTGGTACTCTAATGCAGATGGGTTCCTAGAGCACTCACCTAGTGGGGGAAGCCTGTACTGCAAGGGGCCCACCCTCGAGAAGATAATTCCATTTTTAGGGGGGTCCCCCCTATATCTAACTTACACTTTAATTATGACATTTATTAAATATTATTCAATATTAATAAATGTGATTTCAGGATCTTGTTCATTCTGTAAGTAAAATTACATATTTATACCCATTGACATATATGCATCATATTATCTCTATCAATATTCCAATGATTCTTAGTCTTATTTTTCAACTAATTCTAAGGCCCCTGAAGAACTGGGCAAATTTCCATCAGGAACATCTTCAATAAAGGACATTAGGAGTGGGGAGTATGTAGCATGTCTCTGGAATGAGGGAAGGGAAGAGTGTTCGACAACTGCCAGAGTGAGATATAGATTTTGTGCCCTCAAATTCTGACAAACGTATATGGAGCTGTGTTTCCTGGATCTGATGACAGTCACTGGAGAGACAATATTCAAAAGTTTCTGAATTAATAATTCTAATTATTGAATTAGAATATAGAATTATATTAATATAGAATTTTAATAAATTATAATTAATAATTCTGATTAAACTGATCAGAGTTTAGACAAAATGAAGTAGATCAAAAATAGTAAACCTGAAATACAGGTTCAGAATATGAATAATAATCTTTGTGAGAGTGAGGTACACTAGTTGGGAGAGGTAAACGCAAATTCTTATAAAAATACCCTGGCAAACATACTTTATCACAAAGACTGCTGACTAGTATATGTCCAGATCCCGCAAGAGTTCCCAGCATACAGTAGGTGCTCAATAAATATTTGCTGAACACAGTAATAAAAAATAGAATTGAGGGAGAGAAAAAGGGTAGGAGTGAAAAATAAGAATGAGATAAGAAAAGATGAAGAACAAAATTTCATAGTGAGGAGACTGGGGAGGTAGAAGAGACAGGAAACACAACAGCAGGACTTTCCTATAGAAAATAAGACATGGACTCACTTTCTAACACATCCAAAATTAAGAAAAAGGCCCGGCTCAGTGGATTGAGCATGAGCTGGGAACCAGAGGGTCCCGGTTCGATTCCCAGTCAGGGCACATGCCTGGGTTGCTGGCTGGGTCCCCAGTGAGGGCCATGTGAGAGGCAACCATACATTGCTGTTTCTCTCCCTCTCTTTCTCCCTCCCTTCCCCTCTAAATAAATAAATAAATAAATAAATAAATAAATAAATAAATAAAATCTTCAAAATGAAGAAAAAGGAGGATCACTCGGTGACACAATAGCAAGAAACAAATTAACATTTTGTAATTCTGTATTATTCACCACTTCATAAAAAGTCAATAGATATTTTAACAGCAGCATTTGTATAGTACTTACTTTACAGATTATAAAATGCTTTCACATGCCTTAGCTCATTCCCAGCATTCTCTGAGGTAGATAACATATTATTTTCTTTCAGCAGATGAAAAAACCAAGTCTATCAGAGTTTAAGTGACATGAGCAGAAGGATATTAGTAGAGGCACTGGAACTTCAGTCAGTCCTGAACCCGTGTATCTACCATGGCCATCAGGAGTAGCACAGAGTGAAATATGAAAGAGGTACCAGAACTCTGTTCATCTGAACCTTTCCTGGGGCTGGGGGGTAGAGGAAGGGTGGGTAGAGAGGGCTTCTGAAAAGTACTATTGTCTTCAATTTTAATGTTCTTACTTATCTAAAAGTGACTTTCTGGAATATCACCAATGATCCACTAATCATAAAATTCAATTAATTTTCCATTTTAAATTCACTTTTCCAATCTACAGTATTTATCACTGTTGACCATATCTTCCCTCTTTAATCTGCTTCTTTTCATGACCCTGTTCTCTGTCATCTCTTCTTCACCTTTTTTTTCCTTTAATTGCTCCACCTATACAGGTGTTTTCTGCAATTTCAGGAAGACACTCCAAATATCTAGACCTTTATCACCACTACTTTTACCATAACTCAGGAGCTTGATTGCCCCACAAGAACATCCCACTAATCCTCATGCATAACAACGACCAAAGAACATTTTTTTATTTCCCCTAATTGTCTTCCAACATTTCCAACTTCAGCTAACAGCACCACCATTCTTCATCACTAAGTCAAATATTGAGGTGAAAAGTTTTGACTCTTGTGTTTTCCCTTCCCAGGCCAATCATGAATTAGACCCCAGCTGTATTACTCAGAAATCCATTCACCATGAGCTTCTCAATCCAGTCCACTGTGTTGAACTACTGGCGGCCTCCAACTAAGTCTCTCCAAGTGCCTGGCCCTCCGCCCCTCTCTCCTTTTCTTTCTCACCTGCATCCTTCCTACTGCCACCAGAGTCACTGCCCTTACGATTCCTCCACTCAAAAACCTTCAGAATCCCCACAACTCACGGAATGTTAAGATTCCTCAACACAACCTCGACCTTTTCCATGGTCTAGGTTCAATTTACCCTTTTAGGCTCCCCCTAAAAATGAATTTTTTGATGTTTCCAAACACACCTAAGACTCACCAATGGCTACACTTGAACACGTCAGGCCACCTCACCACCAGTACACACCTGGACACCTCCCATCGCTGTCAGCACTTTCTTCCAAGGTCCTATTTCATCACTGTTCCCTCTAGGGAGCTCCTTTTCATTTCACCTCTTCTCCAAGGTCTCAGTCAAAATTAATGCTATTTTTCTTAATAGTTATGTTTTGTTTAACCTCTCAACTATTGTATTCATACATATTCACATAGGTATCTCTCCCCCCACCAGGGTACAATTTTCCATTTGTTATTCTATAAAGCTCTTAGCATATAAATGCTGCACAAATGTTTATTGACTGTGGCATCATCAAGTAAAAAAATTTAAATTAAAATATAAAGCATTATACTGACAAGAAGCATATGGTATTTTATAATATTAATTGGATTTCTGCCCCCAAAAGGTGTACTTTTTACTTTTATTGCAAGATAAAATGCATAGTGTATTTGTAGTAGAAGTTACAAGGAAGTAAACACATTTTAATGAAAAATTTTAAAGTTAAATTACAGTTCATAAAACAATCAAAATTATTTCATCTTTCATTTTAATTTTTTTATTTTTAATTTTCATTTTGGAAAAAGAGATAGGGAGAGAGAAGGAGAGGGAGAGAAACACTGATGTGAGAAAGAAACATGGATCAGTTGCCTTCTTTACTTCCCTGACTGGAAACTGAACCTGCCCTCCAGGCAAGTGCCCTGACAGGGAATCGAACTGGTGACCTTTGGTTTGTGGGACAACGCTCAACCGAGTCATACCAACTAGGAATCTTTCATTTTTTATTACAGTGCCAACAATATCTAGCTAGCTTTGTTCTATTTGCAGCTCCTTGTAAAAGTAGACTGAGTTTTGGAAGGAATATACAAGTTCGAGGGATAAAAGATGACTAAGTATGATGCTGTTTGGACTCAAAGTTCCTATGGAACTGCTAACTTCTGTAATCAAATAACCGCTTTGTACTGCCCCTCAGACACAATCGGCAGTATGACCTAGAAGCTTGACTCCCTCCACCCCATTCTTCTTTTTTTTTTAATAATTACTTTATTGTTGTTCAATTACAGTTATTTGCAACGTCTTGCAGCTTCTAACTTGTATGCTGAGGGCTGTTTTCTAGCCCTGCTACAGACCCCATAAATGTGAATTCAAACACTTCCAATTTTGCTACTCTGATGGTGGAAAAAAATAAGGCTTTTTTAAAAGAATGAAATAAGGTGAGAAAAAAGAAAGTGTACTAAGCTAACTACTCCCTTTGCCAAAAGAGCACAAGAAAATATCTTAGCAGTTGGATAAAAAGAAGAGAGTACAAAATATTAAATAGTAACATTCTGTTCTGTAAATGCTTGACTTTCAAATTAGTTAAAATTAGATTAAAAAAATTAGTTTATCATAGTTTGAAAAGGGGAAAAACTAACTGCAAGTATTAATTGCCATTAGTTTGAGGTCATTTGGAGAATCAAAACCCTCCACTGCATAAGAAGTGATATTATAAAGTAGAACCACATAAAAGTAAAAAAAAAACAAACAAACCAAACTCTCAAGTGTGTTAATTCTATCATCAAGAAATAGAAATTTATGAATTTCCAAGAATTATGAATTTCATAAATTTTCTTTGAATCAATGGCCATTTGAATTATCCCTACTAATAACTCACCAGCAGAGATAAACTTACTCTTCAGTAAAGTAATTCATGTTAAAGTATGTATTATAAATTTTACAACAGATTTTTCTTTTAATTATATGGAGTTTGTTGGTTTGAAATACCTTTATGTTTAGTGTCTTTGTCAGAGAAATAATATTTTATTTCTTATAATATCTACTTGTCCACTTTTGAAATAACATGGTCTTTAAAATTATAGACCACATTATTATATGATAATTTTCTCTATGTTTCATTTTTAATCTTCATGTGGGAAACAAAGTTCATTTTCCTATTATAAATATATCTAAAGATTCCTACCCTTATCTTTCATAAATTTCTCTCTGTGTAACTTACATAACTAGAATACCTGTTCTCTAATAGAAAAAATAGATTTTCTTGGATGCTTAATTCTCTCAACAAAACACATCAATTTTTTGCAGGATTATTTCAGAACACTTAATGAAACTAAGAAAATAGAAACCATAAAACAGAGTTTAAACAATGAACAAGAGTAGTAATATTTTATTTCATATATTGCTTCTGAGAAACATAATTATCACAATAATGTATGCCTAAAAAATTACAATAAATTTAATTTCAATCAAAAACCTGAAACTCTCCAATAAAGTTCTTTCACGTTCTAAAAGCACTGCACAATACAGATTGAGTACCATGACACACCAGGTCACTCTAAGGGAAGAGATTTATAATAATACGAAGGTGAAAGCTGATCTAACCCAAGAGGAGATAATTGTTTCTTCTCAAAGCAAACAGACTGAACTGCTAACTTCTATAATCAAATAACCCCTTTGTCCTACATGCAAAGTACCACCACACATACATTGTCATGCAAAGTTAGAACCCCTATTGCATAAAACTAATTATCAACAGTTCATCCCTCTGGGATGCAGACAACAGACTGGATTCATGTAGAAAATGCTGGAACTACTGGAACTGCAACCTGAGACCCACTTGTAATTGATGATTCTTGTAAAGGGCTCAAATTTGATGTTTGCTAAGTGTGAACCAGTGAAATAATTTTCAAGTAATCAGGTTTTCAGAAATTTAATCTGTCTGCCTCTGTTCTGAAAAAATACTTGGAAAAGAAAACAAATTCAGTATAAACTATCATGTGCCCAGTCACAGGAAATGACAACTTCTCTACGTGCTATTTCTAAATCCTTCTAATGAATATTCATTCCTTTTCTGGTTTCACAATCACCTGGGTTCATTTTCACTGATGGGTTGGAAGCTCACACTAATTACACCACCGCAGACCACCTTGCTATGCAGAGTTGTCTAAGTTTCCCCAGAGCTGTTTGTGGATTGGCCAGAAGTTGGACACGAAAGTGCCTAAAGCAACACCTGGGTTGCAGCAGACATTCAATACACAATGATTCTTCATCTCGTTTTAGTGAATCAAGCGGAAGACATCAGAGGAGAGAGGCATGAAAGGGTTTTGTGACAAAGGATTTCTTCTGGTCACTTGAATCCCCATGTCCTCAATACATCCCATGCGCCCACGCATTCCCCATTTCCCCACCTCCCCAAGGGTATTGCTGGGTCCTTTCATCATCCTGCTGCATTCCTTTTTCTACCCCCAAGTAAAGCTCCACTAATGTGTTAAGTGAAAAAACACTGGAAGTTTGCATCCACTCACCCTAATCCTTATGACCTCACCTTTCCAAGGGCCTCTGACACAGACACAGGTGTGTGTTACTACAGACAATATTCAAACCCACTTATGGAGAATCTCCTAAATTAGCCAGAATTCAAAATAAGCCCTTTCTTTCTAGCCATCTTTATTCCTATTACAGAGAGGACTTTCATAATACAAAACCAAATCAAACAAAATATGACCCTGACAATGGCATATCTTATGAAATTTGCTGAGATCTATCCACCTTCCTTCTTCTCCTCAGGCAGTGGTGGCAAAGCCTTCTCCTGTAATCAGGACTTGCTTTGCAGCATTCCTGAAGTCACTCTAATGAACCCCGAAGGTCAGGTTTGCATTAGGTAATTCTCATCTGACTGATCAAAGTGGCGATTGTAATTGATATCTGTGGTAAGACCAACAGTCTCACCATAGGGAACATGGCTTATAATCATGGTTTTCTGGTCTTTTTACTAAGCACACTTCTGATTGGCCCCTATAGCACTTTCTGATTTTCCCAATAAAAATGTGGGAAATACACTTATATCCCTCCTATCTCATGTTATTAGAGCATCCACGATTGGATACGTTGGGGTAATTATTTACACCAATAAGTAAATAATAGCAGATTAAGACAATCTACAATTACTTCAGAGATAACACAGACTTTTATTCTTCAAGAGATTTGATTTTCAACCCTACAGTTTTCAAACATGAATAATGATGCTTACCATAAAGGATAAGATGGTTGGAATGCTACATTGTCATTTTAAAAGATATCAACACTGTCTCCATTTTTAAATGTAATCTCATCCGTCTAGTGGGGATATATGGCGATAGTACTCAAATATATTTCTATCTTTGTTAAGCATAACTGATAGCAAGAAAGAGAATCCCAGACACCAGTGTAAGAAAATATATTGAAATGATGCTTTAGATTTTCATGGAAGGAAAGGTGAAGTCAAGCCAAACCTCTGGAAGTGGAAACTTCTTTTCTTTGGAATTGATGCCTTCTGAACTTCAAAACTCATCTTCAACTCTCACTTCCTCCATGACACCCTCCCTGATTAATCTAATTAACTGATATCTTCTTATTCATCGATTGTTAAATGTGGTATAAAAGGAAGTGCATGAATATGAATAAATTTGAGAATTACTTGAGGTAACATTAATGACAGATTTATGTAACACACTAATTCCCCACACTTTCCATCTTTCTTCCTAAGAGAGTATCAAGCTGGGGAGCTGGGGACAGCAACATTCTCATCCAGAAACAATACCGAGCTGCTCTGGCAGAGAGAGGGTGGCACGCAGTGGGGTTCTGGAGACTGGGATGCAAGTACATGGGGAAGGTTCTAAAAAATGAAGTAAATTCATTCTAACTTTGCATTAGTCCTTTTACTTTCCCCTCCTTTTTTCCTCAAGGAATTCTTTTTTTTAAGATTTTATTTACTTATTTTTAGACAGAGGGGAAGGGAGGGAGAAAGGGAAGGAGAGAAACATCAATGTGTGGTTGCCTCTCGTGTGCCCCCCCCACTAGGGACCTGCCCGCAACCCAGGCATGTGCCCTGACTGGGAATGGAACCAGTGACCCTTTGGTTGGCAGGCCGGCACTCCAATCCACTGAGCCACACTAGCCAGGACAAGGAATTCTTTTTAATTTTTTGTTTTGGTGCCAATTTAAATAGTTTATTTAAGACATTGCATTTTCCACTTTACAATACAGTGCTTATGAAGTGCATTATTTCCCTGTGCACATAGTCCATGTTCAAGTATCAAGAATACTGTTTTATTATACAGCAGCTCAATTTTTAAAACTGCCATGGAATTTGCTACAAATTTGGGTCCTTCAATATTTTGTGTGGAACAATGCTAAATCTATGCAACAGGTTGACTTAATCAACCTCTTCAATGGTGGGCCCAGAGGAGGCACCCCCAGATGGAGGGGCTCCACCCCCAGGGAAGCCCCCAGGCATTCCTCCTGGCATGCCTCCTGCACTCTGGTACAGCTTGGTGATGACTGGGTTGCAGACTTTTTCCAGCTCTTTCTGCTAATGTTCAAATTCTTCCTTTTCTTCAGTCTGATTCTTATCAAGCCAGTTAATGATTTCATTGCACTTGTCAAGGATCTTCTGTTTGTCCTCATCACTGATCTTGCCTTGAAGTTTTTCATCTTCAACAGTTGCTTTCATTCATGTTGAATGCATAAGATTCAAGTGAGTTCTTGGAAGACACCTTGTCCCACTGCTTCTCATGTTCAGCTTTGTACTGCTCAGCTTCCTGGACCATCCGCTCAATATCTTCCTTGCTCAGGCAACCCTTGTTGTTAGTGATGGTAATCTTGTTCTCTTTTCCTGTACTCTTATCCACGGCAGAGACATTAAGGATGCCATTGGCATAGCTAGCAAAAGTGACTCCAATCTGAGGAACACCTCGAGGTGCAGGAGGTATGCCTGTGAGTTCGAACTTGCCAAGCAGGTTGCTATCCATGGTCACGGCACACTCACCTTCATAAACCTGAAGGAGCACCCCAGGCTGGCTGTCAGAGCAGGTGGTGAAGGTCTGTGTGTGCTCGGTGGGAATGGCAGTGTTGCGTTTGACAAGGACAGTCATGACCCCACTAGCTGTCTCAGTGCCGAGGGAAAGAGAAGTGACATCCAACAGCAGCAAATCTTGAACATTTTCAGATTTGTGTCCAGAGAGGACGGCTGCCTGGACAGCTGCACCATAAGCAACAGCCTCATCAGGGTTGATGCTTTTATTCAGCTCTTTGCCATTGAAGAAATCCTACAGGAGTTTCTGAATCTTGAGGATATGGGTAGAAGCCCCCACCAGGACAATATCATGGATCTGGGACTTGTCAAGATGGATCCTGAAGAGCTTTCTCTATGGGGTCCAGGGTGCCATGGAAGAGGTCAGCATTCAATTCTTCAAATCAGGCAGGGTGCTTGAGGTATAGAAGTCGATTCCTTCATAGAGGGAATCAATCTCAATACTGGCCTGGGTGCTGGAAGAGAGAGTGCGCTTAGCTCATTCACAAGCAGTACGAAGGCGATGAACAGCTCTCTTATTCTCACTGATGTCCTTCTTGTGTTTGCACTTAACTCTGCAATGAAATGGTTGACCATTCTCTTGTCAAAGTCTTCTCCACCTAAGTGACTGTCACCAGCTGTAGATTTGACCTCAAAGATTCCATCTTCAATTGTGAGAATTGACACATCGAAAGTGCCACCTCCCAAGTCAAAGATCAGCACATTTCTTTCAGTCCCAACCTTTTTGTCTAAGCCATAAGCAATAGCAGCGGCAGTTGGCTCATTGATGATTCTAAGCACATTGAGACCAGCAATAGTCCCAGCATCTTTGGTAGCCTGATGCTGAGAATCATTGAAATAAGCAGGTACTGTGAAGACAGCATTGGTAAGTCTTTCCAAGGTAGGCTTCTGTGATTTCCTTCATCTTTGTCAAAACCATAGATAACACCTCTTCCAGATAGAAGCTTTTTGTCTCTCCCTTGTATTCTACTCGGACCTTTGGCCTGCCAGCATCATTCACCATCATGAAAGGCCAATGCTTCATATCAGATTGGACAACAGCATCATCAAATCTGCGTCCAATCAAGTGTTTGGCATCGAACACCGTGTTGGTGGGATTCATTGAGACTTGATTCTTTGAAGCATCACCAATCAATCGGTCAGTATCGGTAAAGGCAACGTAACTTGGGATGGTTCAGTTTCCCCGGTCGTTGGCAATGATTTCTACTTTTCCATGCTGGAAGACACCCACATAAGAGTAGATGGTGCCAAGATCAATGCCAACTGCAGGTCCCTTAGACATGGTTGCTTGCTTTGTGTACAGCTCACACAGATGCAAATCAGGACAGCTCCCCCCATGTTCAATGAGCTAATTTTCTTAAAATTACAGTTTACATTCAATCTTATTTTATATTAGTTTCAGGTGTACAGCATAGTGGTTAAAGAATCATAACTTTACAAAGTGTTCACCCTGATATTTCCAGTACCCAACTGGCACCATACATAGTTATTACAATACTACTAACTATATTCCCTGGACTGTATTTTATATCCCCATGACTAGGTTGTAACTACCAGTCTGTACTTCTCAATCCCTTCATCTTTTTTCTCCGTCTCCCCAGCTCCCTCCTCTCTGCCAACCATCAGTCTGTTCTCTGTATCCATGAGTCTGTTTTTGTTTTGCTTTTTAGTTTATTTTGTTCATTAGATTCCATATATAAGCAAAAATCATATAGCATTTGTCTCTTTGACTGACTTATTTCACTGAGCATAATACCCTCTGGGTCCATCCATGCTGTTGCAAATGGTAAGATTTCATTTTTATAGCCATTTATTATTCATATTTTTACCTTTTTTTCTCCTTATTACTAAAGAAGACCCTTTAACATTTCATGTAATACTCATTTAGTGATGATGAATACCTTCGGTTTTTTCTTGTCTGGGAATCTCTTCATCTCTCTTTCAATTTTAAGTGATAGCTTGGCTGGGTAGAGTAATCTTGGTTGTAGGTCTTTGCTTTTTTCTTTATTTTGAATATTTCATGCCAATCCCTTCTGGCCTATACAGGATCTTCTGAGAAGTCATCTGACAGTCTTATTGAGAGAGAGAGAGAGAGCCCTTGTAGGTAACTAACTGCTTTTCTCTTGCTGCTTTAAAGATTCTGTCTTTATCAAATGCTTCTTCTGCATCTATGATATAATCATGTGGTTTTTATCCTTCATTTTGTTTATGTGGTAAATCACATTTATTGATTTGCAAATGTTGTACCACCTTGCATTCCCAGAATAAATCCCACTTGATCATGGTGTATAATCTTTTTGATGTATTGATATATTATGTTTGCTAATATTTTGTTGAGGATTTTAGCATCTATGTTAACTGGGGATGTTGGCTTATACTTTTCTTTTTTGTAGTGTCTATACTTGGTTTTGGAATTAGGATAATGTCGGCCTCATAAAATGAACTTGGGAGCCTTACCACCTCTTGAAGTTTTTGAAATAGTTTGAAAAGGAGAGGTCTTAGTTCTTCTCAGAATGCTTGGTAAAATTACCTGTGAAGCCACCCAGTTCAGGGCTTTTGTTTGTTAGGAGTTTTTTGATTACTGTTTCAATTTCACTAGGTGTAATCTGCCTATTCAGATTCTCTGATTCTTCCTGATTTATTTTTGGAAGACTGTAAGTTCTAGGAATTTATCTGTTTTATACAGGTTGTCCAGTTTGTTAGTATATAGTAGTTCATAATATTTTCTTACAATCCTTTGTATTTCTTTGATTTCAATTGTTATTTCTCCTCTTTCACTTCTGATTTTATTTATTTGGATACTCTCCTGTTTTACTTGATGAGTCAGGTTAAAGGTATGTCAACCTTGTTTATCTTTTCAAAGAACCAGCTTTTGGATTCACTGATCTCTTGTACCATTTTTTTTAGACTCTATTTTGTTTATTTCTGTTCTGATCTTTATTATTTACTTCCTTCTACTACTTTGGGTTTCGTTTGTTGTCTTTTTCAAGTTCCTTGATAAAATCCAGCACCCATTTATGATTAAAAAAAAAAACCTCTCAGCAAAGTGATAAGACAGGGAACACACCTAAACATAATAAAGTCTGTATATGACAAATCTACTGCCAGCATCACACACAATGGACAAAAACTACAAGCATTCCCCTTAAGATCAGGAACAAGACAGGGATGTCTGCTTTCACCTTTCTTATCCAAGATAGTATTGGACATCCTAGCCATTGCAATCAGACAAAAAGAAGAAATAAAATGTATCCAAACTGGAAAGGAAGAAGTAAAACTGTCTTTACTTGCAGATGACATGATACTGTACACAGAGACCCCAAAGATTCCATCAAGAAACTACTAGAACTGATAAATGAATCAGCAAAATGGCAGGATGCAAAATTAATATCCAGAGATAAGTTGCATTTTTATATGCCAAATACAAACTAAAAAAGAAAAATTAAGAAAACAATCACATTTACAATTGCTTAAAAAAAAATAAAATACCTAGGAATAAACCTAACCAAGGATGTAAAAGACTTGTACTCGGAAAGTTATAAGACATTGCAAAAAGAAACTGAAGAAGATTGAAATGAGTGGAAGCATATATCATGTTCATGGATAGGAAGAATTAACACCATCAAAATGTTCATATTAACCAAAGCAATCTATAGATTCAATGCAATGCCTAACAAGATTCCAATGATATATTTCACAGAACTGGAACATATATTTCAAAAATTTATATAGAACCACAAAAGACCCTGCATAGCAACAATGATCCCAGGAAAGAACAAAGTTGGAGTAATCAAGATACCTAATGTCAAACTATACTATAAGGCCATAATAATCAAAACAGCATGGTACTGGCATACAAATAGATAGATACATCAAAGGAACAGAATAGACAGCCTAGAAATAAACCCACACCTTTATAGTCAATTAATATTTGACAGAGGAAGCAAGCATATACAGTGGGCTAAAGAATAAATGGTGTTTGGAAAATTGGACAGATACAGACAAAAAAACAAAACTAGACCACCTTCTTACATCACAAACAAGAATAAATTCAAAATGGATAAAAAAAATTGAAATGTTAGACCCAAAACCATAAAAATCATAGAAGAAAACATAAGTAGCAAAATCTTGGACATTGCTCATAGCAATATTTTATCAGATATATCTCCCAGGAAAGGGAAACAATAGAAAAAATAAACAAAGGGACTACATCAAACTAAAAAGATTTTGCACAGCAAAGGGAAAAAATCAACAAAATAAAAAGACAACCCACAGAGTGGGAGAACATATTTGCTGATACATCTGATAAAGGGTTACTATCCAATATTTATGAAGAACTTACAAAACTCACCACCAAAAAAAACAAACAACCAAATTAAAAAATTGGCAAAGGACCTGAGTAGACACTTCTCCAAAAAGGACATACAGATGGCCAATAGACATATGAAAAGATGCTCAACATCACTAATCATCAGAGAATAGCAATTTAAAAGCACAATGAGATATCATCGTACATCCAACACAATGACTATCATCAATAAATCAACAAACAAGTGCTAACAAAGGTGTAGAGAAACGGGAACCCTTTCGCACTGTTGGTGGGAAAGCAGATTGGTATAGCCACTGTGAAAAGCAATATGGAAACACCTCAAAAAGTTAAAAAGGGATCTGCCTTTGGACCCAGCAATCCCACTTCTGGGACTATATCTGAAGGAACACAAAACACTAATTAAAAAAGAACAGAAGCACCTCCGTGTTCATTGCAGCATTATTTACAGTCATCAAGATATGGAAGCAGCCCACGTGTCCATCAGTAGATGAGTGGATAAAACAACTATGGGGCATTTACACAATGGAAAACTACTTAGCCACAAAAAAGAAGAAAATTTTACCCTTTGAGACAGTATGGATGGACTGGAAAACATTTTGCTAAGTGAAATAAGGCAGTCAGAGAAAGACAAATACCATATGATTTCACTCATATGTAGAACCTAATGAACAAACTAAACTAACAAGCAAAACAGAGACAGATTCAGAGGTGGAGAGCAGGATGACAGCTAAGGGGAGGGAGGACGGGGTGGAGGAACTGAACGAAAAGGAAAAAGAACTCATGGACATGGACAACAGCGTGGTAACTGCAGGAGGGGAGCAGTGGGTATAAATTGGACTAAATGGTAATGGAAAAAATACATTAAAAAAAACTACCATCTTCAACAACCCAAATTTAAATTCTTACCTGCTCATGATATTTATTTTACATAAAGGAAGTTATACACTGAGAGTTCCTTAACATGTTAACTAAGAGTATCCTGGCACAGTTTTACCTAAAGAATTAAAAACCACAAACAAAAACCTTTATACTACCAAAAGGGATAATAGTTTTGAAACGATTCCATATTTTCTTAATGTTTATGAACACAAATTAATCATTTCTCAATATAATAAACCAAGAGTTTACCTTCTTTGATTTAAATGAAATCACCAAAAAATTAACTCTTTGATCGTTGTTTGGTATTTATTACAAACATTTTTTTCATAGCACTCTATGATAGATTCCTTTTCCAATGAAGAAAAATATATACTAAATATTATCTAAAACATAGTCCTGACTCTGTAAATTCCTTTGTCTCGATGTCTTTCTTATTCATGGGTGTCTCTCTGAGTGTGTGTCGTGCCACTGGAGACACTGCTGTGATGACAGGAATTCTGGCTTTAATATGTCCATAGGAAGCCTGGGCTTTGGTCCCGGGAACTGGGGCTGGGCAAGTCATTCCCTGCCTTCCCAGGGAATTACTAAGAAACTGCTCCATCCTGAAAGTCGTCCTTTTTCCATGGCTACCTTAGCAAGAATATTTTCTTGGCAGTTTTCCTCTGATACTGTGTTCTACTGGCATTTCTCCAGCTCAGAGGAGAGTAAGGCTCTGAGCCCAACAGGGTCCTGCTGGGATGGCCCCACAGAACTGTCCCCATGTTCCTCCTAAGGCGTTCCAAAGAAATTCCACAAGACGTCAAAGCCCCCTCCACCATCACAGCACTCTCAGAAGCAGCCATTCACAGGAGACCCAGGTCATACACACTGGGTAGTGAGATGGCAGAATTATTACTTCTGGTTATAAACACGCTGTCATACCAAAGTGGGAGACTATAGAGCTGCATTAAACTGATGGATAACCTGGCAACAAACATGTACTTATTGTCCTTTCAGTGTAAGCTGTGCAACTGTTCTCCCCACCTTGCACACCAAGTGTTTCAAAATTTCACCTCCAAATTACTGTCATTAGCAAAGCACAAGCGTGCAGCCAGTATTGTCTTTCCTGAAGCTATTCCTGGAAGAAAAAAATGAAATAAAAAGAGAGGAAGTCAACTCTTTTTCAGTTTGCATTTTTTTAGTGACTACCCCAGGGCTACATGACTCGAACAGATGCATAAGGTCATACACAGCCCTAGTGGAATCCACAACTGAAAGCATGCACAGTAAAGCTTTCAAAAAACAACAAGACAGATTTACTTTCAAATAAGACCCAGATGTATGATCACTGATGCCACTGCAAACTTTAGAAAATAGTTATTACTCATGCAATCTAGCATATTCATATTTCCTAGTATTGTTTTCAAATTCCTACCATACACTGTAAATAGCTTTTCTTTCCTGGAATTTACATTTGACATTACTTTTTAAATTTGTTCATGGGTTTGGTTTCATCAGAGTTCTCAAGACTTTTCTTCCCTTAAAGGATGTCAAAATTTAACATATCTAAATTTAGAAAGATAATTGAATAGGTATACCCTCTTCTCAAAGCACTTTATATAATCATACAGAGATTCAGTCAGAACAACAACTGGAATTTGGGGATTTTACATTCTAACTACAGCCTATTTGTTCCAACAAAGATGGGCGGGGCTGCTGTTAGCACAGCTGGGCTTGGCCGCAACTGCTTTCCTCTGGCAAATGGAACATGAGTCCATGTCTTTGTTACTAAACTCTCATGACATCAAGTAACATACACTGTGATTTCATTGGTATTGACTCTGAAGAAATTTTAAGGCTTGGTAATAACACTGGAGGCAAGATTTTACATGAAAAATTAGAACATCACTTACTAGCATACTAAATAATATTAGTAAAATAAATATCTTTTGTATTAACTGCCTTTGGTGAAGAGTTTTTACCAGGCAATGTTCAGACTGATTGATGCGGCCTGGTTGTACAGTCGAGACCCCAGAGCACATGTTGGAATTAAAATCTGACTCACTACTAAATTGTAGCACAAATGGAAAGAATAACCAGCACCCTGGACCTCCTAACATTAGATATGCCTCCTGGCTTTCTCGTTTCTCTGACCTTGCAAGATTGGCAGAAACTGCATAAGAAACTTGAAATATTTATGTTTGCTAGTCCAGAGAAGTTCTATCTCTGGGCAATATCAAGGTACATTCCAAGGCCAAGTCTTAGACAAATGAACTAACTTGATGTCAGAAGAGAACAAGGGTCCTAAAATGCTCCTGGGCCCCATAGTAAATTACACTGAATTGGGGCAGCAGTGAGAGAAAAACTGGGACAAAAAGAACTAGAGAAGGTAGTATTGCAGAGAACAGGAAATATCTGTACTTGATGGTTAGTCCGCGGGGGCAGAGATTTGTGTGTTTTATTCAACACCGCACACCCAATATAAGGGCACATAGTAAGTTCAAGGAATGAATGAATGAATGGACTAGGCTATTGGATCTATGTTTTTTGTTTCTTTTTTTTTAACTTTTTTTAATCCTCACCAAGGATATGTTTATTGATTTTTAAAGAGAGAGGAAGGGAGGGAGGAAGGAAAAGAAAGAAAGAGAGAAACAGCAATGTAAGAAACGTTGATCAGTTGTCTCCTGTACACACCTCAACCAGGGATTGAACCCACAACCTAGGTATATGCCCTTACCAGGATTCAAACCTGCAACCTTTTGGTGTATGGGAGAATGCTCCAACCAACTGAGCTACCTGGCCAAGGCTGTTCTTTGTTTATTTAATCCAATATTCACAAAGAGAGGTCCTGGGTATAATTGTAGGTCATAGTGGTACATTAAAAACTCTAAATCAGGGATTGACAGTGTTTTCCTGTTGGGGGGCTCCACCCACAGGGCTCCCCTGTCCACCACAGATGAGAATAAGTCTACCATGACATGATCTCCTCGGGGAGGAAAGGTAGCCAATCTCTCAAAGGAGAAGGGTCAGGAGCCTGTTCCTCAATGGGCTTTTATTGGGTTCAATTTGCACAGGAATACAGGTAAAACTCATCAGTCATTGTCAGGCGGTAAGTATCAAACAATAGATAACATACAAAGAACTATGGGGGCTTATTCTGAGTCAAGGTCAGTTGGCTAAAGGGCCATAAAACTTTGGGGAACAAACTCATTTTATGCTTGGACCCTTATTAGAAAATTGAGGACACTCTTAGCAAAGCAGTTTTCACAGGATTTTATGCATTCTTTCTCAGGCTTGATCACCCCCGGGAGCCGCTGGTCCCTGCCTAGGGCTGCACCGCCATCCGGCATTGTTTCAGGCTTAATTCAGGCAGGGGAAGTAAAGCAGCCAAGAGATTAGGAGACTTCTCACAGACAGAATGAGGACTCAGGCTATGTCAGAACTGAGGGGCAAGGGTCCATCACCCCTTTTCTATAGTCCCCTAAGTCCTTCCCTGAGGGCCTCTTTGTGACCATGCCTGTCTTAGGTTGTCCCTCCCTTGAGGAATCTTACTGGTCATTGGCTAACCAGTCATCTGCCTGGGGCCAAGCAGGATGAAGTACAAGGGGCAGAGGCAGCATCCCTGCCAGGGAAATAAGCTTTGTCTCCTTAGTGGCTTATGATCTCAAGGTCTCTCACTCAGCCTTAGCCAAGTTGGGGGGGTGGGGGAGGGTGGGGAGAGGTTACAGTTTCTGAAACCAGGAAGAGTAGTTCCCAACATTGTCCCTTTTCCATTTTCTAATATCAAGAAGAAAAATCTCAGTTTGGTGCTGAAGGTCTTTAACATCTCTCCCTTCTTGGTTTAACAGAAGAAAGGTGTTATCAGGCACTAAGTCTCCCTGTAACACTATCTAGCTCGAAAGTATACTTTGATCCTATTTATTTTTATAGTTACTACTTAGGAAAAGATACCGATTTTTCTGATTTATGATAGTAATATAAAATTTCCTTTTAAAATTATTTAAGTCACGAAATTGAGCTAATTTAAAAGAAAAACATTAGGTGAATAATAAAGGTCATACATACATATGGCAAAACTCAGGTGATGATACTCATATGAATAAAATTTGGAAGGCTCTGTTTTAATTACCTTGGGCCTCACATGGGGCCTTACATCTTGCATTGCTATTCTAACAACAGAGACTTAATGTCAGCTTTGAATGGCCCTCACAGAGCCCTCTCAGTGTGCGGAACAAGCCACAGGTCCAGAAGCCACCGCCTCCTCATTAGACACAGCCACCAGAGTCAAAAGTCCATCAGAAAAATCCACTTCAATTCTTCAGCCTCCTGGTAAACAACTAAAACACAAATACAAAACCTCCACTTCCCAAAATTTGCCATAAATTTTATATTCATATTGAGAGAGATCCCTGTTAATTGCCCCCTCATATTTATTCATCTCTCTACAGTTAAGCTAATTAATAAATACATACTAAGATAATTAACTAATGACCTGAAGAAGTAAGAAAAAATACAAATTGAGAAGTCAAATATCAGCTAGAAATCCTGTTAAACACCATATGATTTTTTTAGATGAGCATAACTTTAATTCCATAATAAGCAACAGATAGATCTCAAACTAAATTCAGCAACAGCCTGCATTATCTAAATTGGGAGACCAAAGTTCCTGAACTAACTTGCAAAGGTGGTATGAGTTGCTAGTAGATGACATTTAATATCTGACATTCGAAACTAGAGATAAAAAAGGGATAAATGAGAACTGAGGTTCCTAATATACCTGTTAATGGCCTATACCATTGGAGAGTCAATAAAAATATTGATTAACCACAGAAGAGATTAATGATTTTATGTGTTTAACCAAGTATAACCTGATTCCCACAGTACATTATTAAAAATAAAATAAAATAGTAAACATATTCAGTAACTAAAATGGATTTTCATTTTCCCCATTTTATAAAGGACTTCTTCATCTACAGGTCTTTAGAAGTATGATATGTTGAAACTACCATAATTTAAAAGGAAGAGAAACAATATGGTGAATTTTTATCATCCTTCATAATTCATTTTACCTGATTCTTTTGTTTCTCCTTCTTCTAACCTTACTGGCTTTTTGCCACTTCACAATAATTAAGACTTAGATATTGGGGCTAAGAGGGAACTGGGGAAAAGAAGTAACTCATTCATCAACCTAACCCAATCACTCCCTCCTCTTATGTCACTATACAACCACCAGAAGTTACTGTAACAATATCCTAAATGGCTCAGAGCAACAAGAGTACCTAACAGCAGTCATACTTAAACTCTAGAATCACTGAAATATTTTTCTATTTAAGTAAGTCATAATAATGTTGAAATGCAACAGTAACTTTTTTACCTTGCATGGGTGTTATTGTTTAATACAATATCTTTATAAATATACTTTGAGTTTTGTGGAAAAGTGACATGTAAATAAGGCATTATTGCCATAACATCTCCCTTAATGATCTAGAAGAGGCAGTAAATAGCAAGCTGATGATTCACAGATGGTACTAAATTGAAAAGTGTTGCAAACATCAGTAAAGGCAAGAAAAATTATGCAAAAAAACCCTTTAACATGCTTTAAATAAAAGCAAAACATGTTTAACTCTATGGAAGAAAGTGACACTTTTTAGAGGACCAAAATATGCTGTCCAGCAGAGATGCTACAACCAGCATGTAAAAACATGAAAGCCAGAATCATTCTCAACTCTTCAAAATCAACTAACACGTCGACATGCCTTGAAGGGGGACTGGCAGTGACACAGATATGAAACTGGTAATAAATAGGAGGGGAAAACCTATAACTGCATTAGACAGTGCCAATGAGAAGTTCAGATTTATACTTTTACAACTTTGGAAGAATACGAAGTTCCTTTAAGGAAGCTTATTCCAAGTAAACCTGTTTCATCCAAAGCATTTTTGTAAGCCCAAATCTGTCTCCCATTTAGGCAGAGCCATCTGTCTGCGCAGATTTCACATATGGACCAAACAGAAATAATGTGTCTTAGGAGGGCTGGGCTAGGGGCTGCAGGTGACTTCGGATCGAGCTGTCCCCTACTTCCCATGGTGACTGATGGGTACAGTGAGACGTTTCTGTGGTGAATAACATCCTCAGTAATAGTGGTGACAGGATAGGGTGCGCGTTGTCATCACCACGGCCAGCACCACCACACTTCCGTCTTCTGCGTTCTGCTATGCGCCTTTGGGGGAGTGCAGACCCATTTCTAATATCAAAACATTTTAAAATCAAAACATATTTATTCCTGCTTGGCCTTCAACACACCTGCTGGTAATTGTATTTGTTTTGGTGACAGACAATGGTTGCTGAATATAAGGTCTTGATGAACTCAGTGTAAGCTCTCTTTTTGGCAGAATCCAGGCATATTCGCCTGTTCTACCCACCTGAGTTCTCTGATCGATGAGGTCTGACACGTGAGGTCTTAATGTCAGACAGGCCTTCGATGTTGTTGTTGATCCGAGAACATACCATTCAGCTTTATTACCCCAAGGAATTTATTAACACAGGAAATCATCTTACAAGTGATGAAAAAGAAAAATAATTTGATGTATTTGTCAGGGTTAACTTCAGTAATCCTGGACCCTAACAAGGGATTTACATCCAGTAGCTAAAAATAAGCTGATTAAACAAAATAGTTTGTTTCTCTCCATCCAAAAGATAAAAGGACTGGAGGTCGTTAAGCCAGGCCTGGAACGGCGCGTCGCGGCGGTAGGCACCCGGGGCTGTCTGCTCTGTCGCGTCGCCGACTTCAGCATCAACCGCACAGTCCCAGATGGCTGCCTGCATCCTAAACGCCAGTGCCCCTGCAGCCCCCATGGCCGTGTCCAGCGGCAAGCCAACAGGAAAATAAGGTCTTTACTCCAATAATCCATGTGCCAGGTAAAAATTAGGGGTTCTAGTCCATTAGTGAATAAAAAAGAGAGACTAGATCCTGGAGGACAACTAGTTTCAGTTAAGAATCAGATTTTAATATTCAAAGCTTGCTAATTTTAAAGATTCTTATAACATTAGTCCTTGGTTAATAAAATCAGCATTGGTTCTCAATTCTATTCAACACAGTTTCCTTGAGCTCGGTATCTGAATAAAATTTCCTATTTTTCTCAACTTTAAGAATTCTGCTTCATGGTTTTATAGTTTGTTGTACCACAGGGATTTCTTTATTTACACTATTACAAAAGACAAGCTGAAATGAAAAAGCTTATGAAACAATAAAAGGTAAAACTTTAAGTTTTCCCTACAAAGGCCTTTACTTTTTTCAATTAAATTTTTAGGACTAGTTAAAATAATCCCTTCAGTAAGAACCATTTTCAATGTTTTATCCACAACTTTTATGTATATCTCTTCATATTTTAAAAATATGTAATTACTATACATTCATTGTGGTTTTTTATAGCAATCACATGATATGAACAACTATTCATTTAGCCCCCCTTTGAGGGGGGTGAACCAGGTGGTTTTTGTCTAGCAAGTGGCTTGTTGTTGGTTATAATAGTTAACCAGGGGCATTAATAATTATATTAGTTATTGTTTAATTATTAATGTTTCTGCAATTCTTTCTTGCATTTTTCTAAAAAATGAAAAATTACTGCATTAATAGAAAGCCTAAATTCAAAAGAGTTAACTAACTAGGGCCTCACATGAAAGGAATATCAAATACTGCAAAATTCAAAGAGATTTCCTTCAGGTGCCACAGGAGACAATGACATTCCTCTTCAAAGGTAACTTGGACCTAACTCTAAAATTCAGTACCCAAGTCTCTAAGTCATGGCCTGTATTTTGCCTAAAAACCATGTACCTGTGTGTTTTTAAAGATCATACCAAACACTTAGGATCGGCTTGCATAGAAAGTTTTTTCTGTTTTTCCAGGCTGTTTTCATAATAAACAATGAAAACATTTCTAAGAAACATCTAAATAGCAGGAAATGATGTATAAACTTTGAGGAATACAATACAAATAGAGGAAACTTTAGCAACGTGACAAATGGCAATGGCTCTGTCGATGAGGATGAGGACGAAATAGAGCACGCCCGCACTGCTGACGGGAATGTACGACGTTAAAAAACTCTGGAAAATAGTTTGATGTTTCCTTAAAAAGTTAAACATGCACTTAACCATATAATCCAGCCATTCCATGCCTAGGCATCTAACCAAGAGCAGGGCCAGCATGCCGATAGGAAGATGTGCACTGGAATGCTCACAGGAGCATTGATTACAACAGTCAACGCCTAGACACAGTGCAATGTCCATCCACAAGTGAACGAGGAAACGAGCTGCTGTGTATCCGTACAGCAGAACACCATCGCAATAAAAAGAAATAAATAATTAATGATGCAACACGGATGAATCTCAAATAATCATAGAGTGAAAGAACCTAGAACAACAAAAGCAAAGCAAAGATGTGTCTTCTTAGCAGTCAAGAAATGTGTAAACAGCTATTAAGTAAAACCTCAGAGTATTTACTACAAATTCAAACATTTCTACCATATACCCTGTGCTTATTTTATGTAACCATGCCAAATAATCTGGTCAGTTTTCTAACAACAGCCTCCAGCCCGGAAGGAAAAAGAAAAGAATAGATTCCTTAAAGCTGTAAAGCAGCCCAGGGTCTAACCCAGAGTCAGACAGAGTTCTTACTGCTTGGCTGACCCACTTTCACATTCTCCAAACCCTAGAAATGCAACTGAGCACTTGTCACTGATATTGCAATTTGATTCAAAATTGGATCAACACATTAACTTTTTGTTTAAATACATTTCTGCCTCCCTTTCGAAGACTTCTGATTACAAGAGGTTTGACTTCATCCATGAGGGTAGCTGGGGCCAGGTTTCAGCCACAGCACTTCACTCAATCTGTCGCTGCACCAGAACCTTTTGAGTTTGTTAAACATGCAGCTATACAAGTCCCACTCCAGACATACCATGGCAGGCAGAATTTGAAGACATCCTCATAATATGCACCCTCTAATGTTCCTCCGCTTTGCCAGCTCAAACCTGATTCTTTCGGCACATCGGGCTTGTAGATGCTGAGCAGGTGTGAAAAGCATAACTGACACGTGGATCCGAACACTCACACTGACATGACCAGTACATTCTCTGCAACAGGCAAGTATATGATGGGCCACACCGTGCACCAAATGCAGCTGAATAAGCATGAAGTCAAAACAAGGAGAATTCATTGATGATTCAAAACTTTAGAAGCATAATAAGACATGACATTTCCAGCAAGCCTTCTTGACTCCTTTTTAGCTAGGTCCCTCCAAAATTTCTTTCTAGACTCTCTCCTATCCCTATGTAGGTTTCAGTCTGGCATATATTGTTCCCTTATAATTGGCATATTATTTATCTTTAAATATGTTCATTCTTCTAGTTTATAGTTAATTCTTACCAAATCTCAGAGAGCCATTCTAATATTTCCATCTCTGCTTTATGTTGATTTTATACTTCCACTTGGGGGCCAACACTGTCTCCAAGTTTTTGCATAATGCCTCCTTGTAACCCCATGGATGCCTTTTAAATATCACAAAAACTACATGCATGCCAAACTGATGTGGCACTCATGCCAAAATTCTTTGTTTATTCCATGTTCCAGAGAAGTTGGACCACACATAAATATAACACACTCAGGTAAAGAACCACAATTACAATCCTTTTGACCCAGTAATCCTGCTTCTGGGAATATATCTGAAGAAACCCAAAACACTAATTTGAAAGAACATAAGCACCACTATGTTCATTGAGCATTATTTATAATCGCCAAGATATGGAAGCAGCCCAAGTGTCCATCAGTAGATGAGTGGATAAAACAGCTATGGGACACTTACACAGTGGAATACTACTCAGCCATAAAGCAGAAGAAAATTTTACCCTTTGCAATAGTGTGGATGGACCTAGAGAACATTATGCTAAGTGAAATAAGTCAGTCAGAGAAAGACAAATACCATCTGATTTCACTCATATGTGGAATCTAATGAACAAACTGAACTAACAAGGAAAATGGGGACAGACTCATAGATGGAGAGCAGGGTGACAGCTGGTGGTGGTAGGGGGTGGAGGTTGGGGGGTGGAGGGACTGAGCAAAAAGGAAAAAGGACTCATGGACAACAGCGTGGTGATTGCTGGGGGTAGGGGACCACAAGGGAACTAAGGGGTAATAGGGAAAATACCATAAAGATTCATTTTTTTAAAGAAAATACGCAACAAGGAATCCTGGAATTGTCTGTGACCACTATTGCCTTAATACTCAGTCCTATATCCTTTCAATTAGTCCTTAAGAATAGTCCCGTCACCACCCCAAGTGCATTAATCAAATAATCTCTGGTCTACTGCAGACCTCTCAGCCTCCCTATTCTACCTCTCCTCCGTGCTGCCACCAGCACACACCTGCAAGCACACCACAGATGCACATGCACACACCGCAAGTCTTCCCTGGCACAGTCTCGGTACCTGTACTCTCTGACAGAGATCAGTGCAGCCTATCTGATTTCAATCTACATGAAGCAATGATGAGACTCCCCATCCTTGAAGACACTTAGGGCTGTAATGTTGCATGCACTTATACACCTAAATGTACCACCTGCCCCCCAAAAACCAGGTTTCCCCAAAAGAAGAGGAAAAATTTTGTCTCAAAATCTCACCATTATACAGACATAAATTTGGTCTCCTAAAAGGAACATTAAAAAATGCCACTGAGCCCTCCAGTGGCAACATTATGAAAATGGTATGATGCACATTCGAGCGCCCTGGAGAACTCTCCCGACATGCTGAAACAGCACAGATCGAATTAAGTCAGGTCAGGGGACTGGACTTCTCAAGTCCACAGACTCTGTGAAGTGCAAGCAGCCCAATGCACAATAATGACCATTGTCCAAGCATTTCATTTTTAGGAAAAATCTCTTCCAGGTAATGCCTGTAATAGAAAAGAATGTCTTCTTAAATTTATTTACTGTTTTGAGGTTCATTTTACAGCTGTATGTTTTTAATAAACAGTTTAATTAAAACTATTGTCACAAGACATACCTGGTAAATCTATTTCTGGGTTTGAATTATAAGATGTGAAAATAAAACATAAAATGCAAACAGTATTCACTCTAATAGATCTGTAATCAAAGATTGAATGTCCTAATTCACAGACCATTTGCCTTGGGTTAAAGATGTTCTGTGAATTTTGTAATTATTTTCTCTCGCCATAGGCATTTTCCTGCATTTAGTTAGAGATGTGGGTACATGTACAACTCTCTTCTTTTCTTCTCTAATTTCTGAACGACTAAAGTGATAGAAAAAGGCAAAGGACACTTGCTTTCAATGGCTGGTGAAGACAGATGACCTCCAACCAGGCTCCTGACATTTGATTAAACCCGGTCTCCCTCCTCATTGCAGCCACCAAGACAGTAGCACAATTTATTGAATAGTTTGGTCACAGGCTTAGAGTCTCCCTTCCACTTCATTATGTCATCCATTCAATCATGCACTACTTCATTCACAACTCACCCAGCAAATATTTTTATTGGGTGCCATAAGTTTCTGTCCTCATGAAATGTAGACTCTTCATGAAGTGAAGACTTCAAGAAGTGTAGACTCATTAATCATACATTTACAAACAAGCTATAAGAAGGAAAATCACTAGGAGCCTTGAGATTATATAACAACACAAACTTAATGCAGTCTGAGAGATGGTAAGGGAAGACCTCTTTTTTAAGAAAGTGATGTTTAAAAGAGATCTGAAAGAGCAGGTGGAGTTAGTTAGAGAAAGATGAACGGCCAGGGGAAGGGTATTACACGAGAAGATCTGCATGTGCAAAGACCCTGACGTGGGAGAGGGTCACTTATGCCACGAGCCCAGCGTCCTGTCGGAGGTGAAGCTGGAATCTCCCCCTGGATTGCTGCATCGGCCTGCTTATGGTCTTTGCTCACATTGCTGTTTTTACCCCCAGTCTATTCCCCATCCAGCAGCCATAGTGATTTCTTGAAAATCTAAGTCATTACTTAGTGATGTCACAACTTTGCTCAGACTCTTCAACACTTCACATGTGATACAGAAGAAAGGCAAAGTGCTCACAAAGAACTATGAAGCCGCACATGATCTGGCCCCGTGTTGTCTCCGTGATCTCCCCTCCTTTCATTCTCCCCGCTCAGTCACCCATCCCAGCCACACCGGGCTCCTCCACGCTCCGCATCCGCCCCAGACAGGCTCCCCGGTCAGGGCCTTTGCTCTGGCTGCTACCTCTGCCCTGCATATTGAGCCAAAGGTTCAAGTTGATTTTACCATTGCAGGTTGAAATACAATTAATGTATGCATTGTAAGATTAACTTAGGAAACTTTATCAATGTCTTAATATTAGAATAATAATTTCATGTTAAAGTTGTTTTACATTTTTCCCCAGCTCTGACAGTCACTAGATTGCTCCTACAGTTACAAGCGGATGCTCACTTCCAACAGAGCTTGGTTGAGATTTGAGATACATCAATTTTTCTACCACTTTCTTCTTCACACTCTGAATGTTATTCATTATGTCTGATTTTAAAAGGTTTCTCATGGATGTTGTTACACATTACTGTGCAACTTTTCTTTCTCATGAAATTCTGCGTCCTAAAGTTTTCTACAAAGATTAGAATTCTATGAAGATTAGAAATATAATATGATCTCATCGATATTCTTATTTCATGTCTTGTTATTTAAATGTTTATAATGTACATATAAATTGAATATTTTAAGAAACATTTTTTAATCATTTTAATTGTTATTCTATTACAGTTGTCCCAATTTTTCCCCTTTTGCTATCCTCAGCCCTTCCCCTCCCCCACTCCCCCAGTCATGCCCACACTGTTGTCCGTGTCCATGGGTCACTCATACATGTTCTTTGTCTAGTCCCTTTCTCTTCTTTCCACCATTATTCCCCTCCCCCACCATCTGGTCACTTTCAAAAATACATAATATTCTTCATAAAATTATCTAGCTAATTCATCACTTCATTTTGTGCTGTTTGTTCATCTATTCCTTTATTTACTTTTTTGGAATTCAACAATTAACATAAAAAGCATATGAGGCCATCATCATTTAAAGTTATATGTACAATTCTTACCTATATTTAAAAGTTAACAATCAGGCATCAACCTTGCGAATGTAAGAAACGTTGTATAGATTAGACATGATGTTAACCTGGTGTTCCCACACAAGTTCAGGAATAACAGAAACAATGTCAAGGTGGGCATTTGCTCTTGACCTCTCCAGAGGCTAAGACCTGAGAGCAGGTTCAGGCCCCAGATCTTAGGCAGTTGCATATACTCAGGCAGATTCAAACTTGGTCACGCACGGTGGAGTCTTAGCAGCACGCCATTTGGAATTTATCAAAACAACTCTCCAACTTTGGAGTCTCTCATCATTCTCTTCTGTTCACATTCCTTTTCAGACTTATAGTTTATATTCTGACCAGTTAAATCCTAATATTTCCTTCCTTGCTGTCTACAAACACACACAGACTCACACACACATACAACTTCCTTCATGTTAATTAAGAGTACATATTAGAAAACATTTTAGTAGGACGTTTTATACCATAAATATTTGTTATTTTTTTTTTTAAGATTTTATCTTTATTTATTTTTAGAGAGAGGGAAAGTGAGGGAGAAAGAGAGGGAGAGAAACAGCAATGTATGGTTGCCTCTCACATGGCCCTCACGGGGACCTGGCCCGCAACCCAGGCATGTGCCCTGACTGGGAATCGAACTGGGACCGCCTGGTTCCCAGCCCGCGCTCAATCCACTGAGCTACACCAGCCAG
>PVJI01017652.1:0-35149 GCA_004026765.1 Micronycteris hirsuta | reverse complement strand
GTCTGTGCACTGAAGAACCTGATATTTAAAGGGGTTGCACAGTACTGTGTTGCTTATGAAATGCAGATAATCCTGCAGGTTTTCATGATCTGATTTGTGGGTTTGAAGCAGAATGGTCTCCACCAGAACAGCCACACGCACTTCACACTCACCAAGTTCACAATGAGTCCATCACCGCTGCCCAAAAGCCTGCTCCTCGTCCTGTGCTCCCTTCCTTGGCAAATGGCGCTGCTGTGTCCCTACCCGAACCTGAGCTACTGCCCTTGCCTTTCCGTCTCAGATTCCTTCCCTACGGGACTGCTTACAGAGATCTTTCCAAAACACAGTTCCGATCACATCCCTACCTTTCTTAAGACAGCACTACTGCTCCCCACTGAAGTCACAGTCTTTAGCAAAACGTAACATTCTCCACGCAGTCCTGGCCAGCAAATCTGTCCTCCCTCTCACCTCTGCCCCCTGCAGGCAGCTCTGCAGCGGGAGTTTGCCGAATGCACTGCCCTGCCTCACACTCCCAAGGCCCGGCCACACTTCTTCCTCTTCCTGTAACCCTCATCCTCATCCCCAGCACCTGGCTGACGCCCAGAAGTGTTCCTGACCAGTTCAGGTAGCAATGCCTCCAGGTATCCACCAAAAAAAGAGCAGGCGTGGATCTCAAGTGCACTTTTACTGATAACTTTCCTAGTAGCCATGTTGTAAAAAGCAAGAAGAAACCCTAAAGAAAACACAGAACCCTGTGCTCTGCTTCAAGTTCACGATAAACACCTGCCCAGAGACGTTAGGGTAGGAAACGGGTACTGGATTTACCAGGCGAGCACAGCACCCGGCCTGTACTTAAAGGGCAGTTGCCCGCCGTCTGCGGTGCCCGCCCACTCGCCCCGCGCGCGAGCAGGGCCCTGCCCCGGCCGCGGACTCGGGTGCTCCCCGCCCTCCGCCCCCAGCACGCTCCGCTTGCTTGTCTGTGTCCTCAGCTCCACGGGGGACAGAAACTGGCCGTTGTGAATTTCCACTTCCCTTTTCCTCCCATGAGTAGGCACACACCATTTTTTTAGAAATTGAACTTCATTTGATAGACGGGGCTCCCTCTGGTGGAGTAAACTCTTTACATAAAAGTACCTGAAGTCCTCCCACGGCAAGGAAGGAACAAATAGGAAGGGAGTGGGGCGCTGCTCTGACCCTCTTCCCTTTGAAGTCTGTCACAGAGAGCTTCGCCCGAGTGATCCACGGCCTGACAGCGGGGCACCTGACGGACCGCGTGGTTCAGAGGAGCAAGAGGATGGTTCTGGACACCCTGGGCGTCGGGTGCCTGGGGACCGGGACGGAGGTGTTTCACAAGGCCAGCGAGTACAGCAAAGTAAGAAGCTCGTGTCTACTTTAGAGATAGAGCAAGCGTGCACTCAGGGGTGCCCGTGAGTGTAGCCAGGGGTGCGCGTGTGTCCCACTGCTCAGCTCCTCGCTTTAGGGGCGGTGCTTGGTGTAAAAGCATCGCTGTATACAGCTCTGTGCTATTTCTATGCTCCATCACCTGAGTGTTAATACTCGCCCATTATTTTACTAAGTCGCTGTCTTGAAGACCAGTCTCAACAGTAGGAAGTTCTCACAGTTTATTGCTATTAGGACTCACAGCATTTTTCATCTGAGAGTCTTAGAAGGAACAGCACCTACCCAGCGATGATTCATTCATGCAAAGACTTCAAGAGTCTCAGAGAAAAGACGGGGCCACATCGGAGCAGAGGGGCCTGTGTCTGTGGGAGACACAGCAGCACTTTCCCAAGGACGTGCTTGGTACAGACAGCTAGTCACCTTCCCCAGTACTTACCCACAAGGCGTGTGTGAGAGTCGATTCAGACCCCACTCCCTGTAGCACGTACGGATCACCGTCTGGGACTGCAGCGGCGTCTCCTCTCACTTCCGTGGAGAAAGTCGTGTGCTGTTCTACAAGGAAGGGATGAATCCACTGGTTAAGGCTTTGGTCTAGCGTAACCCAAAGGGTTCAGATAAGGACTACTAACGTAATGCCTCCAAAGACAGAGCACGGCTCTTGAAACGGGGACTGGGCATGCTATGCTCCCACTCTGTCCCCTGTGTCACTGACCGATACTCTCTTGTTCCAGATCTACCGTGCCAGCGCGTCCAGCACTGTCTGGGGCCAGCCAGCCTTCAGGCTCCCGCCGACGTACGCAGCTTTTGTTAACGGAGTGGCTGTAAGGAGCTTTCCGTGTCTTTGCAACTGCTAGACAAGTGTAATCATTTTCGGAGCAAAGAAATATCTCAGAAATCCCCCCCACTTTCAGGTTTTACCGATGACAACACTGAAATTATAGAGGTGAAGTGGCTTGCCTTCTCTCCTATGCAATGAGCCCTGTTTTCCTGTTTTAATAGTGAATTTATGCTTTCCAAATAGATTGTGATGTGGAGGAAAGAAGATAGGATTTAGATAAAGCCCCCTCTAAAGCATCTCAACTCCAGACTCTGAATGCAGAAGGCAGAGAACGTGAAACACAATATCCAGACCAGTTTCTTCTCAGCTCCTTCTTATTTTTGTGGCTGGTACCACTTTCTATCCAGTAACCAGCTTTTCATTCATTCATTCAACAAACATTTATTGAGAAAGAAATAATGGCTATATGGTATCTATTCTACTTTCTGAACCAAAAATCAGCATTTCTCATCTGACAATGTTGAAGTTTTTTGTCTGTGTGTCAAGGGTAGTACAAGGAGATAATGTGGACATGAATGTGTTGGGATTTCTGAGATACATTTATGGTTTTGGGGACAGTAGCTCAGCATATTGAAAGCAAAGTCCAATGGTGCATCCAGGAATAAATGTCCAGCAAGCAGTGGAAAATGCACCAGCCCCATCCAATAAACACAAAAATCCACTTTTAGATAAACTTCTGGTGATTACTATTTTGTATAAGGAAAAAGCAAATGGCTGGGATAAAGAAGAATAAAACCTTATAGCAGAAAATAATGATTTTAAAATATAGCTTAGTATATAATCTTGGTTTAAGAATTCTTGCAATTTCTCCATAAGTTTAAAATGATTTCATAATAAAAGGTACAAAAACATATGGCCTGATATGGAATAAATGGCATTAAAGTGTTAGTGTGACTTGTTTGAGGGGTGGCAGAGGAAGGAAGGGGGAATGAGGAGCAGCCACCCAATTCCACAACTTTGTTTATAAGGTGAATATAGATCTTTTCAGGGGCTGTGGCAGAGCTCCTTGGGGCTCACTAGCTGCTCCCCAAGGTATTGCCCGCTCTTGGCAGAGGCCAGCAGGTCTAGTGACCAGCTATGTGATCAAGAATCACAACCAGTTCATAGGCTTCTATTTCCATAAAATCAAATCTAAAAATCTCACATCAACCAAGGTAATTACTAAACTAAACCCTTATTGACCCCAAAGCCATTGCATTCCAGGAAATACATTTTGGTTTTTGGTGGTTATTTATGTCTGTTTACACAGATTCACTCCATGGATTTTGATGACACGTGGCATCCTGCCACCCACCCTTCCGGAGCTGTCCTTCCCGTCCTCATGGCCTTATCAGAAGCCCTACCTCCAAGTCCAAAGTTGTCTGGCCTTGACCTACTGCTTGCTTTCAACGTTGGGATTGAAGTGCAAGGCCGATTATTGGATTTCTCCAAGGAAGCCAGTGACATACCAAAAAGGTATGGAAAATATTTGCCCCACAGAGAGACGGCCATGTTCCCCTCCATCTGTCAATCACTACCTCTGTGGTGCTTTCTAACGGAAAGGTTAGCTCAGTTGAAGATGTTAACATTCGTGCTAGCAGGCAAGTCAGGGCACCAGCCATATATCCAACCATATCTACAAAGGTGTGTCTTCAGAAGTGTTAATGGAAAGTCTCCTTTGGGTTTAGAAAGCCATCCTGGACCATGAAATACACTGAGGTCTCTCAGCCCAGGTGACTCAGGTCATTCTGGCACCTGTGGGTGCCCTGAATATTCTTGATCCCATCAGAGCAGAATCTGCTTCGATAGGTGTTAGCGTTCTTCAGACTAAGGAGAACATTCAGAACATCCTAAACCTGACTGTTCAACCCATTGATCAAAAGTGGTCAAATGTTGGCTGTATCACATGGTTCAATATAATATTTATTTTGCCACTTGGTCCAGTCTGCTAAGAGAAGCGTAAATTTGAATGCGGAGTGAACTTTCACAGTTTCTACAAGACCCATAATTTTTATGGTTACTTACGTGGACTTTCAGCAATTGACAACTTTTGCCTTTCTCCAATAATTGTAAAAGTATCACTTATAAAGAACTTATTATATCTCAGGTACTACTGTAAGCATGTGAATTCATTCAAAAGTCACCCTGTAAGATAGATACTATTATTATCACCATTTTACGTTAGAGAAAACAGGTACAGAGAAGTTGAAGTTTCCCCAAGATGACTCAGCTAATGAGTGGAAGAGCTGAGATTTGAACCCAGGTAGACAGTCTGTCCATTATCTAAGCTCCTGATCACTACACTGCCCTGCCTCCTGGTGGTTGAGGATTGTACATCTCCAGCTCTTTGCTCTTTGCTTTTTAGGTTCCACCCCCCCTCTGTGGTAGGAACTTTGGGTAGTGCTGCTGCTGCAGCCAAGATTTTGGGGCTCAGCAAGACCGAGTGCCAGGAGGCCCTGGCTATTGCTGTTTCTCATGCCGGGGCACCCATGGCCAATGCTGCCACTCAGACCAAGCCTCTTCACATGGGCAATGCTGCCAGGCATGGGATTGAAGCTGCGTTCCTGGCAATGCTGGGTCTCCAAGGAAACAAGCAGGTCTTGGACATGCAGACGGGATTCGGAGCCTTCTATGCCAACTATTCCCCTAAAGTCCTTCCAAGCCTAGATTCTTACACTTGGCTCCTGGACCAGCAGGATGTGGCTTTCAAGAGTTTCCCTTCACACTTAGCCACCCACTGGGTGGCAGATGCAGCTGCATCTGTGAGAAAGCACCTTGTAACAGAGAGAGCCATGCTTCCCAGTGACCGCATCGAGAGAATTGTGCTCAGAATTCCAGATGTCCAGTATGTAAACCGGCCTTTCCCAGACTCGGAGCACGAAGCCCGTCACTCCTTCCAGTATGCGGCCTGTGCCATGCTGCTTGATGGCGGCCTCACTGTCCCATCATTCCACAGATGCCAGATCCACAGGCCCCAGGTGAGAGAGTTGCTGTGTAAGGTGGAGCTGGAGCACCCTCGGGACAACCTGCCAAACTTCAACACACTATACTGCGAGATAAGTGTCACCCTCAAGGATGGAGCCACCTTCACCGAGCGCTCTGACACTTTCTACGGTCACTGGCGGAAGCCACTGAGCCAGAAGGACCTACAGGCCAAGTTCAGAGCCAATGCCACCGGGACGCTGTCCTGTGATATAGTAGAAAGGCTTATAGAGACAGTGGACAACCTGGAAGATCTCGAGGACTGCTCTGTGTTAACCACACTTCTGCAAGGACCCTCCCCCGCCGGAGATGGCTTCACTGCCTATCGAGCATTTCACAACTTCACAATGCAGTCTCCCTGAGGTCTACCACTATCTAAGTGCCTTTATGTGGGGGGCGGGAATTCAATGATGTGCTTGTGGTCTGCCCAGAAGAGAATGCAGCATGATGGACAGAGTGCAGACACGGAGCTGGATATCTGTGCAGAAAGAGGCTTGTTCTGTAAATTTGCAAGACTGTTCCAAGTACCTAGAGCAAGATAACACATAGGCAAGGAACACAGAGCAATTAATTTTATAAGCATTCATAACGCTGATTTTCAAGTCACCTGTGACTTGCTCATATAATTCATCTTTTCAGAGGACTGTTATGAACTTCATGAACCTCAGGCCATGGGAGGACGTTGAACCTGTCCGTGTATTTGCTGACAGTGGAGAAGAGGCCTCTGGTCTGCCGTGCCACCAACAGCTTTCTCAGATCATGGCTTATTAGAAGCTCTGCACAGTGGAGGGGCTGCTGTTGGGTTTAAAAATTAGGGCTTAGGGGATTCAAATCCTGCCTCTGCTACCTCCTAGACGCCGTCCAGGGCATGCTACGGAGTACCCTCTGCCTTAGTCTCTTTATTTGTAAAGCAGGAACAAAGAGCAGTCGGAAAAACAAAGCAGTTTGGCTCCAGGAGCCGGGCTCTTAATGACACCTTGTCACCTTACACTACAACAAATATTTCTGAGCAATGGGTATGAGATGTAATAAAGACTGGCAACCAAACACTGTACGTGTCTCTAGTTAAATAAATATTGACTACATAAAACAACAAAATATCTTATGGGCTTAAACATCACATTAGCAGAGTTATACTTAGTATGGTCTAAATTCCTGTGTGGTCCAACAAAAGGGCAAAGCTATTAACTCTAAACTTTGATTTGAAAGTATACATGTTGATATATCTAGGGTAACCATTACAAAAAAGCAGTAGAATATATTACTTCTAGGTTAATAGAGAGAAATATGCAATTAGGAAAAAACCCATAGGAGGCAAGAGTGGAGGGGGGAAGAAATATAGAAAAGGCAGAACAGATATAAAATTATAGAAAAAATCCAAATATACCCATAATTACAAAAGAGTAAATGGACTACATGCTCCTGTTTAAAAAGATAGACTATGCACGCATTTTTAAATGTTTCAGAGCTTTGTTAACATCTACTTTACATACTATTCGTTCAGTCGTTTTAAGCGTTCGGCTCACTGAGTTCCGGTAAAGTCAGAGGCTTGTGCGAACACACCACAGTGCCGCCCCAGGTACTCCCACACTCCGACCGTTCTTCCCGGCTGCGAGCTAGCACTCCCCATTCCGCTCTCCCACCCTCGGCCAGCGACGGTCTGCTTGCTCTCTCAATAGTTTTGCCTTTTCCAGACATTTTCTATAGTAAATGAAATCATACAATATGTAATCTTACGCATCTGACTCTTTCAGTTAGCAAAACAGTTTTAAGATTTTTCCACATACGTATCAGGGCACTTTATACCCTTTCATTGCTAAATAGCACTCTGTTGTATGAATGTACTACATTTTGTTTACCCACTCATTCGTTAGAGAATAGCTGAATTGTTTCCAGTTCGGGGCTACTACGAATAATGCTTCTATGAGCTATCTGATACACGTCTTTCTGTGGGCATAGCTTTCCATTTTTCCTGGGTAGATACTTAGGAATGAGAATGCTGGATCATCTGGCAAGGACATCTTTAACTTTATAAATACTGTTTTCCAAAGCCTCTCCATCATGTTATATTTCCACCAGCAATGTCTAAGAGTTTCGGTTCCTCCATATCCTCACCAACCCTTAGAACCGTTGATTTTACAATTTTAACCAGTCTAGTGAGTGTACAGTAGTGTTGCATTGTGCTTTTAATTTCCATTTCCTTCATGGCTAATTCTTGCCCATTTTTGCCAATTGTTTTAATTAGCTTATCATTGAGTTCTAAGACATATTTGTATATTCTGGGTATAATATCTTTATCAGTTACATGCTTTGCAAATACTGTCTCCCAGTCTGTAACTTGTCTTTTCATGTTTCCATTGGTCTCTCTGGGGGGTGGGGGGAGAGGTAGAGGGGGGTAGGGGGCGCAGGGGTTGAGCAAAAAGGAAAAAGGACTCACAGACATGGACAACAGTGTGGTGAGGTTGAGGGAGATAAATGGCAATGGAAAAAATGCAATAAAAATAAATTTTTTTAAAAAGAAGAGCAAACGTTTTACATTTTGATCAAGTCCATTTTACCACATTTAAAAAAAGTTTACTGTTCCTGCTTTTGGTATCATCAGAAGGCTTTTTTAAAAAAAATCCAGTTATAAACTTTATACAAGATCCGTAAGGATACAGAAAAGTTGAAAGTAATAAGATGGGGAAAATATGGATGGAGTATTAATAAAAGAAAGCTAGAATAAATACATGTTAATATTAGATTAGACCAAAAAGAATTCAAGCAAAAAGCATTGCTAGAAATAAATAAATATAATAATAATAATGTTTAAATCATAAGGTAACTAAAATATTCTAAAGCTATATGCATCTAAATAATAGTGAACAGCAAGGAGAAATCCATAAATCCAACATCATACTGAGAAAATTTTAACACTTCTTTCTCAGTAATTGATATTTCAAGGAAATCAAAAATAACTAGACTACCTAAGATTCAAATACAATCAACTGTTTTATCTAATGGACATCAGAATTCTACACCCAACCCAACTACTGTAGTAGTTGTAAAATTCACAATTTTAAAAAATCTCATAAAACATTTACAAAAGTGGACCATATGCTGAGTGTAAAGCAAGCCTCAGCAACTTTTCAAGGGATTGGACCATACAGGTCATTTTCTCTAATCACAATGCAATTCAGTTGAAAAAGTCAATATAAAAAAGATGAATAGAAAAGCCTGAGATGTTTGGAAATAAACATTGCTCTAAGTAAGTCTTGGGTCATAGAAGAAATTGTAATGAAAGTTATAAAACATTTAGAACTAACCAATAAGAAAAATACCTCATGTCAAAATTTGTAGGACGTTGCAAAAGCAGAACTTAGAGATGTGTAGGATTTCCTATCGCTGGCTCTGTGTTACTTGGATTATGCTATTCCACAGGATGCGGCATGCTGATTCTGATGAATTCGTTTGAATGCAGCTGATAAGGAAGAAGAGGTGGTTTCTATTATGGCCTTGAGATAAAAGTTACTTATTATCCTGTCTTAATACATTTTAGAAGTTTGCAGGGGCAAGATCTGAGGGCCATTCATAGTACCCTCGAATAACCCCTGTTAAAAATAAGACAACAGACCCAAAGTGGAGTCACTTCTATGCTTAGCGCCATATCACCGAACCGATTACAGTTTCACCCCTCCCAGAAGTGGAACCTTAAGCCAGTCAACCGGGAACCTCCTGATCAGCATGGGTCGAGTCATCTGCCTGTTAGACTCCTGCTGTCCCCCAAAGGAAGCTAACTTTGCAATAACCAACTTGCTTTTCTGCCAAGCCCTGTTTCTGCCCCCTTCTGCCTATGAAAGTCTTTCATTTTGTAAGCTCCTTGGAGCTCCTTTTTACCTGCTGGACTAGATGCTGCCCAAGTGGAATCGATTTGTTCTCCAACTCTTAAAATTTTTAACATGCCTCAGTTTATCTTTTAACACCCCTGACAGTGCATCAGAGGGACAGCGGGGGTTGGGGAAGACATCCTCTCCTGAGGGGCTAACAGCACTCCAGGAGGCCTTGAGATTGGTTCACGCCCACTAAGCTAACTGAAGGCAGGAGGACATTTGAGGGAACGTGGATCCATGGGAAGTACCTAAGCATCCTCTTCACTGGCAGCCCTGCACACTATCCACCCCCACAGCGCCACATACAAAAACATGGAGGAGGGAGGGTGAGCTTGGCTCCCCACATTCCTTTCTAGATGATTCCCTGCCATGAGGGTCAAAAGTTTTGAGCCACAGTGCTAGTGGAGACCTTTAGACGGGATGGGAGAGGTAAAGCTGAGCCCTTTGTCTCTTACTTCCAAGGGGCCGAAGAACAAGAACTGAGTGGTCCATATAGGTCTGGCCAGACAGCCGGGGACAAAACCTACGCTTAGACTCTGGGACAAAGGCCCAGCTCAGAGAGAGAGAGGTTCATTACAGCTTCCTCGCTGTGTTTCTGCAGCGTCAGCACAGGTCCCAGGCTCTGAGTCAAACTGACTCTGCCCAGACACGGCTTTGCCAGCTCTGAGGAACCCTAGTACTGGCTATTTATATGTTTGGGGGATTCCCTGAGACCCCACGTTCAGGTATTCACCAAAAGAACTCATGGGGTTCAGCACATAGTTGCACCTGTGGCTAAGGTTTATTATACTGCAGTGAAGGAAGCATGGCAGAATTGACAAGAGAAAAAGCTACAAGCAGCGTCTGGAGAAATCCATGCATAGGCTTTCGATGGCCAGTCCTTCCAGTGAGGAGATCTGTGATTTGCTCCTTTCTCCAGCAGTGAAAATTCAATAGTGCACAGTCATCCTTTGGTATCCATGGGGATTGATTCTAGGACCTCCCCAGGATACCAAACGCCAAGGATGCTCAGTCCCTTATATAAAATGGCATAGTATTTGCATATAACCTGTATTTGCATGTAGGCTATGTCAGAAATGCGTGAAAAATAGAGGGGGGAGGAACTGGATGATCTGATCCAAGCGCCTTTATTTGATGCTGTGCTTATGGCTTTACCTGAGTTGGGATCCACCACAGCACCTGGGGAAGGTAAGAGTGAGGTTTTCAAAAGAAAAAGTGTGGCTTCTGTGAGGGAATAGGGAAGAGTTAGTCTCTTGTTCTTCCAGGTGGGCGCCTCAGGGTTCCAGGATGTGAGCCGGGACAAAGGGTTAGGTAAGGGCCGGCTGTTCTCAGTACAGGAGGTTCAGTCTGACCATGGGCCATTGCAGCTGGCAGCCCTCTATTGTGTGAGGTGACGGAGTTTAGATTAAGCCTCAGGCCACCAAGCTAGCCGGGACAACTGAGTCATAGGCAGTCCAGAGGGCTGGAAACGGGCCTGACTGGGTCCTGAGCACTCTGGCGGGCTGGGAACTGGCCTGACCCTTTCAGGCCAGAGCAGAGCGTGCTTACACATCACTTCATTTGGGTGCATCCAGTGCAGTCCGTGGTGCATGGCAAATTCAAATTTTGCTTTTCGGAACTTTCCAGGATTTTTTTTTTCCAAATATTTTTGATCTACAATTGGTTGAATCACCAGATGCAAAACCCATAGGTATGGAGGGCTGACCATACAATGTTTCTGCCCTGGGCAGAGACTTAGCACCCAATGTCTTCATTAGTGGCTGGTCATACAGGCGCCCTCTGCCTAGTGACAATCATACTCTCAGGTCACAGAAGGAAGGCAGGTGTTCAGGGTCATTCACACTGTTTGCACAGTCTAGGCAAAGTGAACCATTTTTATAAGCGAGCAAGTGGGTCAAGTGCCAAGTTCCCAGATGCCAGGCGAGGGCCAAGGTTATAAACAGGCCCCTGTAAAGATAGGAGTCGCTGACCTACTCTTGTTATCTCCTTTTTGCACGGCTTTCCCCATCCTGAAACGTCTTCCTTTCCTGTTTGTGCAGCTTTGCAAGGTAGAAAAGTGATACAGAAAAACTGGACTTTGCTTCCACTTCAGCAATCACCTCCGCTCCGCGGCACGGGAGCGCTGAAGCCGTGCGCTGTAACGGCGTGAGCTGAGACTGACGCCCCAGCAGGCCTGCGGCTCACAGGCCCAAGAGCTAGAGTGATTCTAACCATGGCACTTAAACTGAGAATATGTGAATCTGAAGGGAATTTAAAATACATTTTATAACAACTCTACATGGAAGGCTTTATCTAAAATGGATAATACAGTCAGATAAGTCCCTGACCTTATCTAAGACCACCTTAAGGTCTGTGATAGCTGATGCAGGGGAAGCTTCTCGGGGATTTGAGTCAATTGTGGGCATCCATTCAATTCAACGAATGTATATCGAGGGCTTAGTATGTGCCAGAGCATGTTTTTGACCTAGGTGATACAGCAGTGAATAAAATAAGCAAAACCCCTTACAGATGTGAACTTACAATGTAGTGTGTGTAGTGAGACAGCAAACAAGTAAATAGAAGTGGGAAGGTGCTCCGCCCCATGCTGGGCTTGCTATACTTATATTGCCCCTGCCCCATGGGAAGGTGGGCTTCTGGGGGCTGAGCTGGGTTCACTGGCCACCGAGTCCAATGCCCGTGAGCCTTCATTAAGTAGGACTAACAGCTCCGAGTTCTTCCCAAGCCACCATACAACAACCTGTGCCAACCAAAGACTTGTGGCGCTGTACAAATGGAGCTTCCTTGTCAATTTTGGCAAAGACTTCCCTCCCCAGAACGAAGCCACAGGGGACGGGAGATAGGGGCAAAGTCACAACAAGATACGCTTCTTTCCCTTCCAGCAGAGGTGTGCACGTGTGTGCATGCACACGTGTGAGCTCTCCTTCCACAAATAAGTAAACTATCTGCAACACTGAAGTTCTTTCACCACTCATTAGTGAAATTGCTCCTCGATTCCCCTCTTCTCCTTCCCACATGAAGAAACACAGCATAGGGATGGTTCACAGAGAGTGATCATTCAGAAGACACCCTAAGCAGATATGTGCTTCAGAGCAGCTACTCTGGCTCTTGCTAAACTCTGGATGGCTATATAGCACATCAAAAGAAAATACGATACACAGTAACTTTTTTTTAAAGATTTTATTCATTTATTTTTAGAGAGAGGGGGAGGGAAGGGGAAAGAGAAGAAAACATCAATGTGTGGTCGCCTCTCACACGGCCGCTACTGGGGACCTGGCCTGCAACCCAGGCGTGTGCCCTGACTGGGAATTGAACGGGTGACTAAATCCACTGAACCATTCTAGCCAGGGCCACAGTAACTTTTTTAAAAGTACCATGCTTTACCTAAATCGAAGACCAGAATAAACATATTCACGGAAACGATGAAAATGAGTCTAGTCATCTAGTTCAGTTGCAAATGCAGAAACCAACATTCCAATGTCATCATGTCACCTAAAACCTTCTCCCTGCTTTTTGTTGTAGTCATTATTAAAAAACAAGTCATGCCTATACGACCCTATGGACCAATGGCCCCCCAATAAATTCAATAAAATAAAAAAGAAAATAAATAATATGTCATAAAATTATGATAACAAAGAAAAATATTATAAAATAAAGGGGGGAAAAGCCAACCCACCCCAGTCACAGTGGGTTCCCATACAGGAGCCAACCAGGAAAAAACCTTTGGAACAGCTCAGTGCCCATCTGTTTTCAGAGATGGCATGACAGTGTGGATTCTGACTTTAAAACATAAAAAATGAAAATGTGCGTGTATTAGAAACACTGTGTGTCTAAGTAATTCAACGGTGACTATTTCATCTTTGAGTCAAGATCACACTGAAAGTACCTAAGCATCATGTGATAAGTGTGTAATTTGTGTGGTTGGAGCAAAAATATTTTTGAGTAATTTATTCTAAATATTATAACTAAAGCATCATTTTTCAAGTGTGTTCTGAAATATGCCCGGCCATTTCCCGCTTCCATCCAGAACTCTGCTGTGAGGGCCACCACCTCCGCTGTGAGAGCGCACGCTGCGCCACCGTGTGGTCGGCGGCGTCCTGGCCGAACGCACCTCCTGCAGCTGCGTTTGCATCTAAGCGTTCTTCAGGCAGCGGCTGGGTCTGCATCAACAAACCTATCAGAGAAGAATGCTGGAGTGGGAGGGAGCGCTTCTTAGGCGCCTGACAGCGTGACTGTGGAGAGTTAAAATTACCAGCTTGCTTTGGTCTCGCAAACACTGCGACATTCAGAAAAGAAACTCATGGGCACTGTGCACATACGTGGACAACACGTGGATTTATTTAAATACTCAGTTAGTAAGAGAAATGAAGACTGTATGTACCAGGTTCAATAAAAACCACTTAAAATAAGCACAATTTGATCCATACACCTGAATGACGTCATGGAGGAAGTTGCTATATTGAAATTTCTTTCTTACAGAGTAAGCCAGTATACCATAATTTTGCTGTGCAGACTGTGTACTTTTTTGCCCAAATTTTTGAGGAAAACATAAGGATATGCATTATACATGGGTATAACGATTACCTACCATGGGTATAATAACCCTGCGTATGATGCACACCGAAACGTGGGTGCGTATTATACACAGCAAAATACGGTATTTTGAAAGCATATGTGTTCTGTCTGATTCAAAGCCTTCTGGTCCCATCACCTTAAGTCACCACCCCTTTACCATTCCCACCCCCACCCTAATGCCAATCACCAAACACCACAGCCCCTTACTGAAAGCTAATTTGTTAAGCTATCAGAAAAGCAGTCACATCCACATTCCTCTGGAGGCAGGAAAATAGGAAAGTGCTGTACAACCTGTTTATCTGGCAGTAAGCTCTTCATCCTTTCCTTTTCCTCCATCCACATTATTACCCTAACCCACGGGGACTTCACAAGCAGGAAGGGTTTAGCTGCCAGCACAGGGAGACTCAGCACCAGCTGATGGGCTTTCCAGCACCGTGGGAGCAAGGCTTGACAGAACTGCTGCTGGAGTGGGTCGGGGCCAGCCCTCATCTGCCAGCAAGCGCTGGTGGCCCAGGGTCATTTGAGGACAAGAAGAACCCACAAACAATTAATTCTTAAGTAAAGAATTAAGGCATGAGAGCAATAACACATGAAGTTGTCTCAGGGCAACCCTACTGCAGTGGCAGAAAAGAGTAAATCCTCCAAACACCAACAGCTCTAATTAAATTAACCTCCCTCACTCCCTCTCTTTCTCTCTGGGGTTTTGTAAGTGAATACTTAAAGCTATACTACATACATGATGTGTAGCCAGTCTCCAAAGACGGTGTCCTGTACCCATGCCTCCTGATAATTCATGCCTGTTTGTAGTCTCCTCTCCTTGAAGCTGGTCTCACTTTTGGTTAATACAATGCAGGAGTGCTGCTGAGGGACATCTGCGGCTAGACTGTAAGACGAGAGCCTGGGTCTTGGGATGGAGGGTGCCAGCTCTCAGGTAAGAAGCTCGGCCACCCCAAGGGCTGTGGTTGTGAGGAAGCCCAGGATAACTGCATGGAATGGCCACGTGGCCACGCAGCCAGCCCTCAGTTGTTCCGGCCAGTCTCAGCCCAGGCACCATCCACGGGAGTGAAAATACCGGATGTGTGCAGCCCCAGCCACTCTCTGATTTCAACTGCACGAGGGTCCTCAAGCAAAGCCCAGCCATGCCCAGTCAACTGGCAGAAGCAGAAAATAGAATACATTATTGTTTAAGCCACTAAATTTTGGTGGTGTTTGTTACACAGCAATAGATATCAGAACTTTCTTTATATGTAAAATACAACAAACAGCCTATTTAGATAAATGTGTGTAAGTGCCCACAAGCAACCCACTCCTGATCTAGAATAACGATTCCCAATTCTCACTGTGGGACAACTCCAAACTGCCTCCAAAAATTTCAAGAATATTATACACGTTTAAAATAATCTTAAAATACAATTGATTTTATTGTTTAGTTTGGAAGAGATAAGTATATAAATATAGCTCCTTATGGAGGGAATTAAATATATCTAAGACAACTGCACTTTAAATCAATCGTTGGTTTTAAAAGGTAGAGTCATCAATCTATAAGTGATCCCTGAACTGAAAAGGTCCAGAAACAGGCAAGTCTGCACTGTGACTTCCTGAGACTCGGGGCCTCAAAGTGTGGCCATACACCTGTCACCTGGGAGCTGAATCAGAATCTGCATTATAGAACAATATCTCCAGGTAAGTCATACACCATTCAAGTTAGAAACATGGGGTATAGATGGGTTGGTCCTGAACTTGTCTGCACATGAGAATCATCTAAGAATCTGAACAGTTGCAAACTCCAGGCCACAGTGACATAGCAGTGGATGGTTTTGAACCTACCAGTGATTCCAGGTGCAGCCAGTCTGGGAACCACTGGTCATTCCAGAGAGAGCGCTGGTTCTCAGGTTTGACCAAACCGTAGGACCCCCTGGGGGGCATCAAAGATACTCAGGTCTGTTTTCACACCCAGAAAGTCTGATGTTAGTGGCCTCAGGTGTGACCCAAGCCCTGGAAAGTTTTTAAACTCCCTGAGTGATTCCCACGTGCAGCAGGTTTGAGAACCGGAGACCTAGCGCCTGACACAGAGGAATCAGAATGGGAGCTGAGCCTGCGCTACCCTTTCAGGAAGAGGATTTTGAAGTCAGTGAGCATCAAGTACAGTGAACAGTTGGCCTCACAGTTTTCAGCTCACTCACCAGGTATAATGACAGTATCGAGCTCGCTGGAGTTCAGGTCTGCCAAATCGTGAGGGCTGCCACGGGCTCTCCTGGCACTTTCCTCCAGCACATTTCTCTTCTCTTCTGTTGGGCTGCTTTTCAAGTGATTAACCATGTGCATCTGCTCGGCATTAGGAGCAAATATACTCACCTTCAAAAATAGAAATAAAAACAAATGATGTCATTGCCTCTGTGAAAACAATCCAGCAAACTGATCTCAGAGCCTAAACCAAAAGTCAGAAAACCACTGAGTGATTCTATGTGCCTTCAGGTCCAACACCAACAAAAAATATGTACAGTTCAGTCTCAAGAAAGAAATTGCAGGGAACTTCTAGAGAAAACAAATAGGGCTATAAAGCAGCTTCCAGGAAAAAAGCAGAACAGAAAGAGGTTGGTTTCCATATATATGTATATATATATGTGTGTGTAAATATATGTTTCATATATATACACTGTACATACATGTGCTTTTTAAGAAAATAGAAGAACCATTTTCATAGATCAGAGCATATAGTTTTCAAAAACATGAGAGAATTAATGAAATATGCCCTTGAAACCTTTCTAAAGCAGTGATTTTCAACCCTGGCTACATATTAGAATCCCCTGAGCTGACTGAAGCCCAAACAAACCAGTTACAGGTGAGTGAAGGGTGAGCATGTGCATTAGAGTGTCGTAAAATCTGCCCCTGGCGAGTCTATCTTTGTCAGGGTTGGCAGTCACTGATCTAAAGCCAATGGGAGATAAAACTCACAACCTCAGGGATCTGAGTGAAAACCCCAATAAGTCGTGGATGAAAAGTTGGAAACCCACGAGGTAAATTCTAGCTCTTGAAGGGCATTTACATGGCTGTCAGTGAGGTCCGCATTTAGACAGAGGCAATAAACTGGGCATAAACATCAGGCAGGGGAAGGGTCAGCTGCTTGTGAGTAACACACATATCCACCCACTTCTTTTATGAGAGGGGATGAAAGAGGGAGAGGGGAAGGGGAAGGATGGTGGGGAGGAAGTGGATAGGGGTTTAGTAAGACAAGGAGAAAAGTAATAGTGAACCTGAGAAGTAGGTTCTGGGTCTGACTGCTGGGGATCTACAAGGCCTCTCCAGAAAGTATCCAGCTATGCAATATGAAAAGTAGAAACACTTATTGGAGAAGATACAAGAAACATCGGACATAGGACAGTGATGCCTCGGTCCCCTTCAAAGTTGGCACCCTGGGACCTCACACAGTTCTCCCAACCACCATCAGCTGCTCCATCAGATTTTCCTGAATCTCATAGATGGTCTGAAATCTCTTCCCTTTCAAAGGTGATTTCAGTTTTGGGAAAAGCCAGAAGTCACAGAGTGCCTAATCTGGGCTGTTGGGGGGCCGAGTCGCCTGGGTGGTTTGATGTTTCATCAAGAAACTGCACGAGATATGATGCGTGAGTAAGTGCATTATCATGGTGAAGCTGCCAATCACCAGTTGCCCATAGCTGCGGCCTTCTGAATCATCAAAATAGTTTCCAGGGAGGAATGTTCAAGCTTAAAGCAAAATATGATGCAGATTCATTGCTCTACTTGCTCATTTTGAATGCAACAGTCACACAGTACACGTACTCACTCAACAGCATCTACCGCCCCCACTGACTAGTACAGTGAGGTTGTCATTGTTCACACATGTGCATTCCAGTCCACCCTCCTTGGCTGCCAGGTTATATCAATATAACACAAACCGTTTTGTTATATTAACAATGGCTGGACTTTTTCTGGATGACCTCATATACTTTGTATGATGTTGGGAAAGTTATTCAATATCTGTGCCTACATTTCCTGAGCTTGCATGTAGGAAATAACCTTTTTCGTAGGGTTATTGGGAGGATTAAATATAGTAAAAGTCCACTGTGTCACAACTCAGGTACTGGTGCACTTCCTCTTACTGAACGGTAGGCATTGCTTCATTTTGTTTGATATCCATGAAGAAAAGAGAAGTTACCATTCTGAAGCTGGTTTTCTTGAAAATAAACTGTAAAAAATACAGGGTTAGGCTAAAGCAGGTTTACAGTTTTTCATATGGAAAAAGACATGCAGGTTATGATGATTACAATAGCTTTATTCACTCAAAAGAATGCCAGTGCAACTGTAAGCCTGCTTTTGCCCACCCCTGTATATTCAATAAGTACTTACAAGACTGTAAAGACTAGTTTAAGAGATTCAATATAACAAGTAAATAAAAAATTACTTGATTTAGGATTAAGGGAGATGTTAACCATAGTTCCAGAGTTGGTTGTTTGTTTTAAAGTATTGTATATTAAACAGATACCCCTTCTAATTCCTTCAAGGGAATATTATAATTTTTAAGTTAATTAAATTCACACTTAAATTATTCTTTAAATTATCTTTGCCCTAAAATAAATTATGGTGTAGGTATGTGAAATTGCCAATACAAATCTGAAAATAGGACCAATATATATTGATGTATTGGTTGAAACTTGTCTCATAGGCATTTTTTTGGGGGGGGGAGGGTGTTACTGTTTTGATTAACATCAGGATATTATCAACCTCTTGCATTAAAATTAGTGCAGAAAATTACTGTGTCCAGAGCATGGGCTTGTCACCTTTCTTCCTGTTCTGTGGACCTCTTTGGCAGCCTTGTGAAATGCCGTCTCAGACTGTTTTTTAAATGTCTGAAAGAATCATTTAAAACCATCACATTGTAAGTGAGAAAGTAAAAATTAGTTTGGACTGTAAAAATCTGCCCTGCCATTCATCAGCCTGGAAGAAAAGGCAGATAAAACCTGTTGCAAAATTAACAGAAAACAATATTTCTTCCAAAACACAGTAACAAAGCAGAGTCGTAAAGCGTCAAAGTCGTAAGGACCCCCGGTTTCAATGGGCCCTCAAGGTTTGACAGCCACAGAGTAGAGAGAAGTAACCAGCACAGCGAGGGATCAGTCAACAGTATTCTAGAAGCATCTTTACCTTGGGGTCTGGGCTCCTAGCCAAGAGGAACAGAAGGCAGAACGAGCCGGAGCAGATGGGAGCTAGTAAGACGCTAAGTTAGAGCTCATGTGAGGAAATGCTTTCTCACCACTAGAGCTACAGACCCAAGACAGAAAACCCCCCAACAACCAAGGTCAGTGTGAAGCTTCCTTTCGCAGCTCTGGGAGGTCCTGAGCAGGACTGGAAGTTCCACTGCGACTCTCTAGTGTATGATCCCATCATTCCCACAATGTTGCTTTGGAGAACCGTTTCTTTTCACTGGTTTTAAACCAGCTTCGAGTGCTAGTCCACATGGGATCCTGCAGGTGCCCTTCAAATCTGAGGTCACACTACAGCTTTCATAGCTAGGATCTGTCCCCTCTCATCTTGGGTGGTCTTTGGAGAGGCCAGTTTAGCCTGAGTGATTTTGAATGAGAGTGGTACCTGGAGGAGGCTAGAATTGGAACCACCTAAAGCTTAGATAAGTGGGCGTTAAAATGGGGCCCTCCCTGAACCTCCACAGAACTCCCCAGCCTGGTGCCGCAAGTGGGCAAAGGTGTTTGGTGGCAGGGGGCCGGAGTAAGACGGGGAGTCAGAGATACTTCCCATCAGTCCTCAGAAGGCCTGGCAGGCCTAGGGAGGCCGCTGATGCTCCCAACCCCAAACTCCCAGTGGGTCATGGTGGTCAACTCTGGTCATTACAGCCACTTTGCTTATTATATACATCCAAGTATTATGATGGTTAAATTGTGGTGTGGGTGAAGTGAAGGCGTTGGAAGGCCCTGGTCTACAAGTCCAGCATGCTGCTGGCTTGTTGTAAAGCAAGTGACTGTGAACGACAATGTACTGAAGGTTCTATTTATAGTCATAAATCAACATCTGTGATAACTGCATGGCAGGTCATAAAGTAGGACGGCTGATCTCATTGTTTTTCTGGGGTGGTTCAAGGGTCAAAGAAAAGCAGGTCACACAGAATCGACTTCCTTATTTAAGTAGTAGATATAAACAAGGAATAGCATCTCAGCAGGAGGTGCGTGGGTAGTGCTTCAAGTAGTAGCCCTGGCTATGTGTTGTTAGTGTTGGCCATTTTTGTCACTGGTCAGGTCATGTGAAGACAAGTCAGCCCCCCAAGATTGTCTTCCTCATTGCAGCCACCACCTCAAATAAAGATTCTCCTTCACTCAAATGTTTGTTGTCACCTATTCTGGGCTGAGTGGGGCGGGGTAAGAGTTCAGTGGTAGAGAGGAGCCCTAAATTGGATTTGTTTGTTCATCTGGTCTGGTTCTGTTTTCGTGATTGTTGCTGAGCGTAGGTCAGAAAAAAGTCCAAAAGAACGGTGATCTCAAAACTGAGACGTGAAGCCAGAAAACTAGCCCCGAACGAGTTAAAGAAAGAATAGACACCCTAAGACCAGATGCAGCGTACTGGGGCGCTGGACCCACCAGGTACCTAACTGGTCGGAGGTTTGGAAGCCGCCACCCTGCAGGGACCTGGGGAGGAAAGGGCACAGGACTGCGCAGAGACCCTCTCTCACGTTCACATACGCTTCCGGTACCAGGGTGACAGAGTCTTCGGCCCGGGCACGGCGGCAGCGTCCGGCCCAACTGGGCTGCACTCTCTGGCTCGCACGGCATGGGGGAGTGGCTCTGCGCATGCTCACCTCGCCGGCCCTCCGCCGTCGCCGGAAGCACAGGCAGCCGCCGCATGGCGCAGGCGGGGAACACCGGCCCCGGGGTCCGAGGGCGGCGGGGCGCGGGCGCGGCCCTGGGGCGCGCGCCCTGGCTCTGGGCCCTGGCGATGCTCTGGCAGACGGCAGCCACGGGCGTGCCCTTCCGGCGCCAGTGGCCCGTACCCTACAAGTGAGTGCGCCGGTAGGGGCGCGGCGGGGCGCGGGAGCGCGCACGGCTGGGGCCAGCGAGGCCCGGGAGACTTGGGCGGGGCGGGGGGGGAGGGGGCACTCACGCCCGCTCGGGTTAGGTGTCCCGGTCACGCAGCCGTGAGGAGCCCGCGTCAGACGACACCTAGGGCTCGGTGTGGAACGAAGTTGACAGCTCAGGAGTGGCCCCCTGCTTGTTATGTGCAGTCCTGGGGACTCTCTTCCCCGGGACACTTGAGCCAGTGACAAGTGACAGGCTCAGGGCTGACCTGAATTACAGAAGAAAAGGGAGTAATGTTATTTTATCGTGTGATTTGTTAGGTTATTTGAATAGTGTGGGGAGACTTTGAATTTCGATTTCATGACGTCATGCACCATCATTAGTTATCATGAGTGTTTAACTTTTGGAAGAATTTACAGCTTGGATCGCCGGGACTTACCGTTTTTATATAGCGCTAGAAGTCCTAGGATCCGGGCATTCCTGGCTCCCTGGGTCCCAGGCAAACCCAGAAGCTGACTTTGTCCACTCTTAAGTCTGGAGGCGGGTCACTGGTCAGAAGTCTAGGGCTGAGACTGCAAAACTGTGAAGCGGAAATCCAACTTTTGACCTAGAAGAGTGTTTACTTGGCCTGATATTGTCGGATGACTAAACAGAAAACATGGGGACGGTATCAGGCATGGGAAAAGCGAGCAAATTTTGAAAATGCACAACTATTTTGTACGACAAAATAGTGACTTGGGAGGCAGAATTACCTAGTGGTTGGGAACGAGTTCAGGATTCTAACTGCTTCAGATCGAATCAAGCTCCACCATGACTAGATGTGAGATCTTGGGGAGTTACTGAGTATCTCTGTGCCCACATGTCCTGAGTCAGAAAGGCAAAATAGTAGTAGCACTTACCTTGGGTTTGTTGGGAGGGTTAAATCTAAATGCCAGTTGTTGTCAGACCTGGATATTAGTGTATTCTGCTCAGTGGTTTGCACCACTTCTTGCTTTGCTTGATATACATGAATGAAAAGTTTAGGATTGATGCTGGTTTTCTGGGAAATGTTGATAAAATGTTCATAAAAAATAAAAATTAAATATTCAATAAAACAAGGAGGAAAGTGTAAATCTGAAACTATTTGACTTAAGGGCAGAGTATTGGGTGTGACTTCTTATGTTTGTTTATAAGTTTCAAATATTAAGTATATGCCACCATCTAATACCCTCAACTGAATGTAAGAACATTAAGTTCACACTTAAATTATACTTTTGCAATTACCCGTGACCTAAAATAGGTTTTGGTGTGGGCAGGTGAAACATACATAGTTATACATTTGTTTAAACCAGGTAAGCACCTATCAAGCATGTAAATATACCTAAATCTTAAAATCTTTCATGAGGTCTGTTAATTATTTTTGGCTAACATCAAGATTTTAACTTAAAATAGGAATTTTGTTGATGTGTTAGGATTGTAAAACAGTAGATCCAGCTAGAAGTTTAGTGATCTCAGATTGTTAGGGGACATACATCGATACCTTCTTTCTCTGTCATCTTCCCCGGCCAGTGTCTTACATGGAAGGGGACCAGTAAGTGTGGAGCTGAATTTCGCTGTAGTCCCAATTGCCATGGCCTTCTCAGGGTGCTTTCTTTTCTTGCTGCATCGTTGAAATTACCTCCTAAAACTGACATATGAAATTAAAATTTGGGTTTTAAAATGTGCAAGAAGCAGCATCCTACGTTGATGGTTTCTTTTTCTTTATTAGACGCTTCTCCTTCCGTCCGGCACCAGATCCTTACTGCCAAGCTAAATACACTTTCTGTCCAACTGGCTCACCCATCCCCGTGATGAGGGGCGATGATGTCATTGAAGTCTTTCGGCTACAAGCCCCAGTGTGGGAATTTAAATATGGAGACCTCCTGGGACACTTGGTAAGGATGCAGCTTGACCTTCTAAATTTAGTTAATTAAATGACATCATTATTAAGTGGATTTGAAGGAATAGTTCAGATCATGTTTATTGGTTTTCCTCCTAGCGTATTTAACATGAGTAGTGAAAAAAATATACCAGGTTTTGTGATCCTGTCGATAACAAATGCAATTGCACTCATCCCGTTTAGTATTCTGAATCCAACCCAATTCCTGTACCCAGCTCCTGGAAAGTAAGAAGGGAGGAGGTCCGGAGGAAGGGGCACAGCAGGCAGGAAATACTCCTTCATCTCCAGGCTCTGATGAGTGCACTTTTCCGAGGCTAGTTCACCATATGAGCCTCTCATCCCCTGTGAAATACACAGTGTTCCTTCCTGTGACTATGGCATGGAGGCTTTTCTTCGTCATGCTGAGCTGTGAGGCAGTTAAGACCGTGTCCACTTAGCTTATGTCCTTCCCATCTGAGATGAGCTGCATTGGAGAGCCAGAGAGGACGAGGGCCTGAAATCTGAGGAGCCACAGAATGGACAGGAAAATGGCAACGTGTAAGAAGGAACAGCTGACGGGTTGTTCTACTTGATTTGCAATTGGGGTCTGTCACACTGTGGTCTGTCATAGTGGCTGCTTCACGAATACTTGCATATTTGTATCATCTTTACACAGAAAATCATGCATGATGCCATTGGATTCCGAAGTACTTCAACTGGCAAGAACTACACAATGGAATGGTATGAACTTTTCCAGCTTGGAAACTGCACATTTCCTCACCTCCGACCTGAAATGAATGCTCCATTCTGGTGTAACCAAGGAGCTGCCTGCTTTTTTGAAGGAATCGATGATATGCACTGGAAGGAAAATGGGACATTAGTTCAAGTAGCAACCATATCAGGTAAGTTTGAAAAATATGGCAGTATTTTCTGATTGCACCAATGTCTAAATGATAGAAATGATTTTCATTGAGGCATTTCAGTAATGTTGTACTCAGCCATTTTCAACCGGTGTGGCACACGATTTTTAAAACATGTAATACCTGAATTTAGTTGAGGGCACTGACCTCTGTTCCCTTAGATTATCAAATAAAAAAATGACAACAGCCAACAAAACAATAGCCATCCGGTGTGAATAAATCAAAATTATACCTATTTTTTTTGCCAAATCGGCAAAATCTATATATTTTGGTGTGCCACAGAATTTTAGTAATTAGTTTATGTGTGCCACGAGATGGAAAAGGTTGAAAATTGCTGGTCTGCTTTATAGGGTCAATTTATAAAACATACTCTGGAACCAACGACCTTTGGCCTAAACTATCACTCGTGCAAAACTCCACCTGTCGGTGGTGATGAGTAGCTTACCTCCTCTGTTCCCAAGGTAAAAATGAATGAAATGATAAAAACACTTTACACAATTTAATTGTACTTCTTAAATAATAGAGGGAATTATATAAAATGCCTGAGAAAAAATAACTGATTAATGGACCTCTTAACTGCATCTGAAAAGAGGCTTTTAGTGATGACACATGAAAATGTCTTTATGCCAATAAACAATCACAGCCAGCGCTCGGTGGCCTTCCTCTGGGCGCGGCCGTGTTCCGAGCGCTTTGCGTGTATCACGGCATTTATCCTCACAGCGGCCCCGAGATAGTTGCTGTTATTTCCCCTCTTTACAAATGGAGAAACGGGGGGCATGAAGAGATCAAAGCCCTACAACTGAGGAAGGGGGGCTCCAAACTTGGCAGTCGGGCGCTGTGGACCACTTGCTTGACCACTTCGCTACACGGCCTCCCAAAACATACACGATCTAACGCATTTGAGGCCTCCTGAGCAACTTAAATATTTTATCTCTAAGATTTTCTGTTTTTCAGATGTATTTGAAAGTTGCTGAAACAGTTGGAATTTTGCTGTGTTTGTTGCATTTGGTTAGTGAAAGGAGTTGGGCAGAACTTCTGTCGGAAACTGGCTCTGTGCCCTTGGTCACATTCTGCCCATGGGCGGAATGGGGATGCAGCAACCACTGGTTTTAGATGGAGGGAGTTTGCCCATATCATTTACAGAGCTTACATTAGAAAGTGTTGTTCTCCGCAAAAGTGGAAACATAATAAAAGCACTGTTTGTGATAACAACTACTCAGTGATCCACAGGACATGAAGAAATTGTTGTGCTTTCCGCTTGTATGGCTCTGTACAAAACATTTTGGAGTGTGTTCAGTGGGGAGGATAAGAAACTCTTCTTTTTACAAATAAGGAGTTGAGGTTCAGCCAGGTATCACGACTTACCTGTCTTTCGAAGTCACAGGACTTGACGTAGAACCAGGAATAGAATTGGTGTCACTTAAATGCAGTCTGGGGATCTGTTAAGTATACACCATGTTGTTTTCTAATCTTTCTGTTGTATACCATGGTGTTCTGTACTTTCTGATTTGCTCCAGAGCATCCCAATGATATAAAAGTCTGTTTCTCTTTTAACTATGCTCTGTGTAATCAGTAGCTACTCCTTCTTTCGTTCAAGGTCAGTTCATCTCTCTCCTTTCTCATTTCCTCCCACCTCATTATCTGAAATTCTTTCTGCTGACATAAATGTAGGGTCGATGGACAAGTGATCACTATTTTCTGTGAAATAGTTTGTAATATGCCAGTACTTAAACCTTTTAAGTTATTCATTTACTTTGTGATTAATCTTATCCATTGGCCTTTCTTCATGTTACAAAATAGTATTTTGAAGCATTCTTATCTAGTTACAGCACTAGCTTTTCCAAGTTGAAGAACACTAAGAACAGTATCCCCGGTTTTAAGAAAACATGTGTTATATTATTCCACGATTTTCATTTATAAAGTTGATAAGGGCGGCCACTCTATTCATTCTACTTATGTAGCATGAAGCACTGATTATACAGAGTCGAGTTGGAGTAACTCAGGTACCGTTCACACAGCGTGACAAAGTGCCATGTTGGGGCCAAGCGCTGTGGGCGTTCTAAGTGCCCAGACGGGGCTGTAGCCACGGATAGTACAGTGTCTGATTACCTTTAGAGTTCCCTGTGCATGGGTGCAAGGTCGTAGGAGGGAATGTTAGCCCCCCAGGAGTCCATCTTGTCCATGAACCTGGTCAAAAACATTTCTAGTTTTAGTGGATTTATTGGGAGAGTTTGTGGTGGGTAGAAAGGTGGTAAGCAGAACCCCAACAGCAGCCAGTGCAAGGAGAAAAAGAAATACCAAATACTCAAGGTGGATGGGGTACGGTGTTTCCTCTCGGCACATTAGAGGACCGGCCTTCCGTAGCTGTCCCTCTGGAGCCTCGGCCGTGCGCACACCATGCTTTGTGACGGAAAAGCTCCGTGTCTCACCCTCCTCCGTCCTTCCTGTACTGCGTTTGCCTGTTCACTCCTTCCTCTCTTACAACTTCTCCTTGCTTTCCTTTCCACTTTTACCTCTGAATACAAGATTTGTTAAGTAGGGTAGAGAAAGACAGTTTCTGCATGTGTATAATTTTGCTTTGGACTGCAGCTTCAATGATTATAGAATTAGTATATACAACTTCTCTTTAGATACCTATATACCTAATGTGTACAACTGAACCCATGTTCAATAAAATTGGCTGAGCTTGGATTCCTTTCATGAGATGCAGGTTTGGAAATTCAAAAACTGTTGTTTATGTATATTCATGGCCTTAATCTGGTCAGAACATTTTACTTAAAACTAACATGATTAACTTTGATATTCACATACGTGATTTTTTTTTTCACTAGGAAACACATTTAACAAAATGGCAAAGTGGGTAAAACAGGACAATGAAACAGGAATTTATTATGAGACATGGACCATCCAAGCCAGCCCGGAAAAGGGGGCGGAGACATGGTTTGAATCCTACGATTGTTCCAAATTTGTGTTAAGGACATACAAGAAGTTGGCTGAATTTGGAGCAGAGTTCAAGAAGATAGAAACCAACTACACAAGAATATTTCTTTACAGTGGAGAACCTACTTATTTGGGAAATGAAACATCTATTTTTGGGCCAACAGGAAATAAGACTCTTGCTTTAGACATAAAAAGATTTTATTATCCCTTCAAACCACATTTGTCAACTAAAGAATTTCTGTCGAGTCTCTTGAAAATTTTTGATGCAGTAATTATACACAGACAATTCTATTTGTTTTATAATTTTGAATATTGGTTTTTACCTATGAAATTCCCTTTTATTAAAATAACATATGAAGAAATCCCTTTACCTAACAGAAACAGGACAATCTTTGGTATATAAGACCTTTATTCTCATGCTTTTTTCCCTCCTACCACCAGCATATCAGTTTTTCATGGAGTGGTTTTACATTTGTGTATTTTTTTAGGCCTTTCTTCCTTAGGGCAGAAAGGTAAAATGCACAGGGTCAGAACTGCTGCATAATAATACCTCAGGAATTTTTTTGGAAAGAAGCTGAAACTCTTCTAGTGTTGGCCAGAGGGAATACATTACATGATCTTAACTTCAGTTTCCAACCCTTTATTGATATGGAGAATTAAAGTTTATATCAGCTATATAGGTTCTTTAGATCCAGCATTTTAAAATTTGAATATGGTGTACCAAGATTTTAAAATTACCCTCAGTGACATTTTCACGGGAGGAGCTACTTTTCTTCAGGTATAGTAGTTACGCTTTTTCATTTAAGCACTTTTTGATAGTTTACACTGACTTTACAGCTCTTGCAACTTTTGGAACTGCTTTATTAATTTTTGTTCCATTCACTTAAGCTTAAAGATTAATTTGGACACCATAGCTACAGTGGTTGTAGTTCTCTGACCATCAGTATTTTACTCATTAATAGGAAGGGGAGGCAAAGGGAAGCTTAATGTAATGGAGAGCTTAGGCCTATTTGCTTCACCAGGAAGCTATAGCTTCACACCCCAGGGGGTCATAGCATTGCTTCCACAAGGGGATTAACACTCCTCCCTTCCCCACTCTGGTACCTGAGGTACCTGATTGTTGGGGGCACAGGGGAGGTGCTGGACCATAGAGGCCTGTCAGTCTAACTAGGGGGTGTGCACCCATCCAAAGCCCACGGAAGCTTGGGAAGCTTGGTCATTTTGAGCAAGCTCCTGGTTATAACCCCAGGGGAACAAAGAACCTGCTCCTCCCCATGGCTCACACGTTCTCTCTCCATAGCCATGTGATCTTAGCCACGTGGCCCCTGGCCACTGGGACTCCTCACCGCAGGCTCCAGGAGGGAGCCCGAATACCTCAGCACAGCCACGGACTGCAGCTGGAAACACGCTGAGCGAGCCGGGGGCTGCACGGGACTGGACTTTAATATGGAGCTGGAACACGGAGCAGTGGCCTTCAGCCCGGCCCTACTGAAGACAAGATTGGACTTTTTCCAAGGCGAGACAGACGGAGATGGGACATTGGGAAGTCAGAACTCCCTTAATTTTATATCATCAATAAAGTGCAGTGTGGAACCCCATCTTCCCATGCAATTCTCAGGAAATTCTTTTCCTCGTGATACCTCAAGAACCCCACTTCCACCAGTAAGTTCCAGATGTAGTAAATACAGTGAAAAAGTACACAAGTGTTTGGCTAGCATTTTAGAACCAGCCAGTAACCAGCATTGTGTGATTTAGGAATCTTAACATCTTTGAACCTTAGTTTCCTTATCTCTAAAATGATTCATCTGTAAGGATTGTTGTAAAGATTGAGGCCATGTATGATTGGCATAAGGTCACTAAATGGTAGCCATAATATAATCAAAGAGTGAATGGTCATCCTTGATCTTGCCTAATGAAGTTTATGGTCCAGCCTCTCCTGGGTTTTGTAATAATGGCCTCGACTTTGAGCCGGTAGCATAGTGTTTCTGTAGCTCAAACGCGGGGCATGGGAGTAGCTGGCTGCGGATGCGTCCTTGTGGCCCTCCGTCTACCCACTAAAGCCGCCAGCTCAGAGGAGGGTAAACTTCTGAGCGAGAACAGCTTTTTTTTAGGAAATCTCCAAGTAGCTGTGCTTCCAATCAGGGCTATCAAACAAGGTTACAGGGTCCTTTAAGTGTCTGAAGACCAACTGAACACCATGTCTCTCTCTATTCATGGAAATAACACCAGTCAGTAAGATGATGAAGCAGAAATAAGAAAAAAAAACAACCCTATGTTTAGTGTTTAATGTACCAATTATATTATTCAGGCTGCACTAAGATTTGAGTGCTTCCTGAGAGGTTAGTATGGACCCCTGAATTCTCATGAAAAGCCTGAGCATAGCTTATTATTCACCTGATCCAAATGAGTAAATCTGGGCTTGGAAAATTTAAGTGACTTTTCAGTAGCTACCCAGCAAAGTGATAATAAAGCCACATTTTGAACCAGGTTCTACTGACTGAATGGGATGCACTAGCAAGCGTTAAGACTTTCAGCATTAGTATGGTTCTCAGACCAGTGCCTGCATCATATGTTACTAATACCAGACATTATTGGTCTGTAGGATATGAAGCATTTAGACTTTTAAAGCAACTTGGGAGTAATTTTGTTTCTGTTGACTCAATTTTAAAAATAGGGCTTTTATTTTATATCATTTACTTCATTTTTCCAGGAATTTATTTTTATTGTTTTTCAAAACTATAGGCACTATACTGTAGTCTGAAAATAAAAACCCAACCCTTCACAACAGAGAGCTTTAGAAGCTGCACCTTTAGGCCTACCTACTGCAGGCTTAGTCAAGTACTGAGGAGAACCTGTATCTTTTTGCATTATCTCCATCTAGTGGCTAAAATTGGGCAATGCCAACCTTCCCTGGATTCTTAGGCAAGGTGCTCCCTGAAAACACTATTTTGGATTTCCAGAACTGTATTGGGGTAACGAGCACAAATTCCTGTGCTGTTTGTGTTAACTGTAAACCACAGAACTTGCTTCTGTAGCAAAGAAAAATGAGAACATCTGCACATGAAACTCAAATTTTAAAGCAAGATTCTAAGTTATGTTAAAAAAAAATTCAAGCTTTTTCATTGTTCCTAAGAATATTAATAAATGGAGTTCTGTGACAGTAACAGACTCAGGTGACTATAGCATAGACAGCATCACGTCCATGTACGTACTTCTTAAGAATTTACTAAACCTGTCAGCTGTACTTAAAAGCTGAAGTAGGGCTTTGGAATAGAGATGATTTCAAGAATGTTTTCAAAATGGGAATTGGGAAACCAAAACATGGCCAGGCAGGAATTTGCCAATTTAATTTTGTGGGTCTGTGAGTTGCTGTGTAACTTAAGTGTGATTGCCAATTTTCTGCTAAGTTGTAAATTAACAGAATTTCCTCTACTTCTAAGAGAATTCATTTTGTTGAAGTTTGAATTATATAAGGGCTTTACACAATAAATATAGCCTCACGCATTAATTCTGGCTTAGTGTTAGATTTGCATACCCACAAAGTGGCACAAAATACATTTTTGTAGGTGCAGGAGTATAGTCAAAAGGTAAAAATAACTACTAAACTTTAAGTACTTGGAAACTTAAATCAAAATTGGCTCTTAGAAACCAGAAAAAAGAAAAATTAGGAAGTTTCATCCAGTTCTATAATCTGCTCTGATGGCACTTCATGAATTCTTTGGGATTATAGTTCCTTTAAGATGATGACTTTATTTTTTTTAAGAAATTGTAGGCATGTTATACAAAGAGCAATTCTCCAAAACACCGTTTTTCCCTTTTCACAGCCAAAGACAAATGGTTGGCCAAAGTCTGTTTCCAGTACCTTCCTCATATTTACCTTTTGTTGTCCAAGTACCTTTCTGCTCCTCAAACTTTCTACATTTTGTCTCCCCTATTTAAAATGAGAGGATAGTTATTATATATCCTTTTATGGGATGGATTATTCTAAAGATAAGCTCTTAATTCACTTTGAGGAAAAAGGTTTTGTGTCCTTTTTTAAAGGAAAGTTAGGTGCCAGCAAATGGGTAAAACTTTTCTGGCTGCTTGGTAACATTAAAACCAGCTCCACAGAGACTGCAAGTTGGTACAGCCACCATGGAAAAGTGTCGAGGTTCCTCAAAAAATTAAAAATAGAACCACCTCACAACCCAGCAATTCTACTTCTGGGTATGTATCTGAATTCCAAAACACTAATTTGAAAGGTATGTGCACCCCTGTGTTCACTGCAGCATTATTTACAATAAGGCCAGCTATGCAAACAAACTTAAGTGTCCATCAATAGACAAGCAGATAAAGTGGTGGTACGTACACAATACAATGCAATATGGCTCAGCTCTTAAACAAGCATGAAATCTTAACATTTGTGACAAGGGATCTGACATTTGATAGACCTAAAGGGTATTATGCTAAGTGAAATAAGTCAGAGAAAGACACCCTATGATTTCACTTATATGTGGAAGCTAAAGAACAAAAAAATGAACAAACAAAACAGGAATAGACTCACAGATACAGAGATCAAACTGTCAGATGGGAGGGGAGCTGGGGGCTGGGTGAAAAAGGTGAAGGGATTAACAGGTACAAACTGGCAGTCACATGGGATGTCAAATACAGCATAGGGAATATAGTCAATAATATTGCCATAACTATGTATGGTGCCAGGTAGGGTAGAATTATCAAGGAATCACTTCAATTACATAATTTTCTAATCATGCTGTATACCTGATACTAACATAAAATAATACTGAATGTCAACTGTAACTGACAAAAGAAAATGACCTTTCACTGGAAGGCTTCATTCTTTCAGAATGCACTAGGAGAGAATTCCGAACCCCTTGCCTTTTCCAGATTCCAGAGGCTTGGTTTTCCTTGGTTCCTGACCCCTTCCTTCATCTTCAAAGGCTTTCATTAGGCCTTTTCAATTTTTAAAACTCTTACAATAGCTTCTGGACATTTTTATATAGAGAATAAGTACAATGACCAATTTTTCTAAACCAAAGAAATTTTGAAATCTTCTAAAGCTTTGTCTACAAATGAAGGATGATATCCTAGGGCTATAGATAGCATGGAATTTTCCCGACTTGGTTTCTTTATGGGTAGGAGTTCTGAATATTGAGTAATGTTATAGCTCTAAGTTTTAAGTCAATACTGTGGAAAGAACCTTATAAAGTTTACCACAATAAATGTAAACATGATTTTATAAAGAACACAATAAATTCATTCATCTTTAAAAAAAATTAAAAAGCCCCACTGTAACCTGGGGCTGGACTCCATGCAGACTGTTCCCAGCTATGTGTGAGGGGAAAAGATTCCTTACAGCTTCCTCCTTCCTGTCAACTCCTCCCTTTCACCCTAAACTTTTCTATAATGACAAAAATTGTTTGAATGCAGTACATTGATTTAATCTTCAATCATGCCTGATTTTCTTCTGATAATAATGTTAAAATAGCCCAGATTACTAAGGGATTGAAGTTATTTTATGGACACTGTTAAGACAGGTAGTGAAAATAATTACAACAGTTCAAATAAAAACTATTCTAACTGTAATGGGTTTATATGGGTATTTCTCTCTAAACAGGCCAGCTGGGTTCAAGGACCCTAAGAATTCTATTTCTAATTAACCTGTTTTATAAATTCTTATTCTAAATGTAGAAAGAACCTATGCTTTATTTTTAATTTAACCATTTTCTTTATAAAATTTGAAGAATTTTATGGTCAATTTTTAATTTCCTGTCACTTGAGGCACCAGAACTTATTCCAAGAATAGATTCCATTTGCCTAACACAAAAGCCATTCTACTATAAAGATTATTTAATGTTAAATATTATATCCATCAAATATGAATTTGAAACTAAAACCATAAATTTTTAAGTTTAACTTGTTTTAAAATATTAAGTACATATGTTAGTTTTTAAAAAATTATAATACAACAGCATTAGTAATATCTTTATTCTTAAATTGATAAAAGCATTTAACACATAGTTTACAGTATAAACAAGTTAAGTGCTATACATTTTGCTTATAAAGTGACTTAAAATAGTTCAAGCATTATATAATTCCATTTGTACAAAAAGTAAATTTCCAAAAAAAGCTTTGGTTAGTAGAACTGATTATGTTCGTCATATCCGTTTTCCACAAGTTGTGCAAGGGAAAAAAAGCTTCATTCACTAACACAGGTAGTTCTTGTACAATCAGTGTTTTTTACTATTAGTAAGAGGGGTAAATAGTATAATTACTTTTAGTTTCCAAGTCTACGTCATCCTTTTTCTTCTCATTTATATGTGGCCAGATACCATCACTTTTAAAAAGCAAAAATTATGTAGAAAATCACCTTTTACTTTATTCTTAGGAAGGTAATCTATTTTAAAAATAGATAGGTCTGCAGATTAGATTAGATAAGACTATTAGCTTCTACAATTACCGAAATGCTTTCTCCAAGTTGGAAGCATTACTATATTCCACTGGGGGGTAAGTCAGTCACTCCTGATCTCGCTCAGGAGGGTAATATGTACTAGCGCTAGTGCTCAGAATCAAAGTTTATATAATATCTAAAAAACTAAATGTAGTCCAAAACTTATTTTTACAGACTCTACAATGTATGGATTAACTTCATTTATATGAAAAGTAATAAAAATGTACCTTACTTAAATAATATATCAGTTTAACCAAAGTAACAATCACAAAACTGTAGACATTATTCTATTAAAATTTTCCAGTCCACTGAGCACTATTTACTAAAAAATGATTATAAACTTATATATATCCTCTTTTAAATTTACAGTTTATGCTGAACTGTACACTGGTGCTTTTTTTAAAATGATTTTTGTAAATCCTACTTACATAACTGTGTAATTCCAAAATGGAAGAATGAGCCATCGCTAAAATTTACTGGAGACCAATATTCTTTCATGGAAATAATTTTTAAATATTTTAAAACCCTATCTTTATTTCAATTTAGCTTTTCCAATAACGTTTCCATTTCAATTATTGTATAATACTTCAAAACTAGTTTAAACAAAGATAAACAAAACCAAGGAGAACTGGTAAAGCACTCCTACTTTACATACAATGCCTCAGGTGATATACACATAGTAACATGTTGCAGAAAAGAATTTTTATGGTTCAGCAGATTGCAAAGCAAAACTAAAAGTTTATACAAAGCTAAATAGTGCCTCCCTTCTATTGTTTATTTTCTTTTAATTTGATCTTGGCTGTTTATTATCCTTCTATTATAACCACTGTGTGATATATATCAGATTCCTAAGTGTTCCAATTATGTTTCTACCTCATTAAACAGCTTTATAATATCTGAGAATATTCAACTAATGTGTTTTCATTAAATACAAAATATCCTACATTTTTCTCACAAAATGCTCACTTTCCTGAGCTATATTAAACACCTTATAACAGGTGTATGTATAACTGAAGACCCTAAAATGTCAAGTTTACATTTTTAAAAAATGTATAGACAACGTTTTGGAAAACCTGTTATTACTCACTTCTTGGTTATTATATATAGGTTTTGTTACTTCAAACTGTGAAATATTTAATCTTTATAACAGGTTATTATTTTCAAATTTGAACCACAATTTTAAGTTTTCTGTAATTTGACTACTATTAGGTTAAAAAAACAGATGAAGTTTTCTGACCAAAAGTGGTCAATGGGTCTTCCAATAAACAATCCTTATATACTCAATGCAGATATTAAACTTCTGTGCCACAAAATAGAATTACATCAGAACTACAGGAAATAAACTTTTATTATAATACAGTATGCTTAAAATTAAGGTGCTATTCATCATTCCTTACATCATTTGGTCTTACCAGGTAGGCATCATGTCTGGAAACCATACCCTACCAAGATGCTTAGACACCTCCCAATGAATCTGCTCCAAGCTATACTTCTGGTCAGGAATTAATACTTCTTCCATAATGGATAACTGAGACAGGCGGCCGCCACACATCTTCACGAACTCAACAAAGGCACTACAGGAGACTTCACATTCCCCTAGTCCAATAGCTGACAAATTTTTGCAACGTTCTGCAATTCGAATTAACTCTTCATCAAGAGGCCGTAATCCATTAGCACACACTACTAGTTCAACTAGTCTAGGGCATGTCATTCCTACACGACCAAGCACGTCTTTGCTTACTGATCTCCCAAAGTAAAGATGAGTGGCAGGTGTTTCATACCGAAAAAATGGATCAAATTCCTCTTCATATAAAAAAAAATACATCACTAAGTTCACTTTGGGTGAATGTCTGATGAAAGCATCCCAGCTGCTCTTCTGAATAGTATGGAAGTGTGTCTGTCCAGGATTCTCACTGACTACATCAATGCGCAAATGTTCTAATCGAACATGTTTTTCAGAAGATAAAGCAAGCAGCAATTCATCACTTAACAAGTGGTAATTCAGGGCCAGTTCACGTAAGCCATGACATTGATCTGCCACACAAAGGATACCTTTGAAGAAAAGAGACCTAATTATTTACAAATTTCTGTACAAGTTCACCATCTGTTCAAAAATTTAATCAAGTACATGTCCCACAATAAAATCTTACCATATTTTCCTTACGCAAAGCTATGTAATTTAAAATTTAGTTGTATGGTTGAACTAGCAGGAGGTAAGTTACAAATATTTAAAAACTTATTACTTGTTTTGTCTATTAAGAAAATGAAACCAATTTAAATCTGATAC